>CAUYRH010015711.1:0-68182 GCA_963574655.1 Perodicticus potto | reverse complement strand
GCAACCAAAAAATGGCCGGGTGTTGTGGCGGGCTCCTGTAGTCCCAGCTACTTGGGAGGCGGAGGCAGGAGACTTGCTTGAGCCCAGGAATTGCAGGTTGCTGTGAGCTGTGATGCCACAGCACTCTATCCAGGGTGACAGCTTGAGGCTCTGTCTCAAAAAAAAATTAAACTGTGCAGGGGAAATTCTGACACCTACTCCAACCTAGAAGAACCTCGAGGATATCATGGTAAGTGAAATAAGTCGGTCACAAAAGGACACAGAGTACTTGGTGCCACTTACATGCGGTCCCCAGAGGAGTGCAATCACAGAGAGGTGGGGATGGAAGCTGTTGTTTAGGGTTTCAGTTTGGGAATCTGAGAAGGTCCTGGGGTCGGAGGGTGGTGATGGTCACACAGCAGTGTCAACAACACCAATGTACTTAGTGATGCTGAGTGTATAGTTAAAAATGGTGGGCTCGGCACCTGTGGCTCAACGGGCTAAGGCGCCAGCCACATACACCTGAGCTGGCGGGTTTGAATCCAGCCCAGGCCCACCAAACAACAATGACGGCTGCAACCAAAAAAATGGCCAGGCCTTGTGGTGGGCGCCTATGGTCCCAGCTGCGTGGGAGGCGGAGGCAGGAGACTCGTTTGAGCCCAGGAGTTGGAGGTTGCTGTGAGCTGTGATGCCACAGCACTCTATCCAGGGTGACAGCTTGAGGCTCTATCTCAAAAAAAAAATGGTGACGATGGCAAAGTCATGTTTCATATATCCTACCATAATAATACATAAATAACTTTAAAATATCAAACTGTACTAAGTAGATTGAGAGTCTCTTTTGTACAAGAAAATATTTAACTTTCACAGGAGAAATTAGGCAGGGCCAACTGACTGCTCAGCCTGGCTCTGAGAACAGGCTGGGCTGGATCTGAGGTGTAGCTCACCTCCTGGTGGCCACAACGGCCAGGGGCATGGCCCCTATGGTCCTGCTGCATTAAACGGTGGCCAAGCACTTTTCTGGGTTTGTCCTTGTCTAAAACTGTCAGAAACCGGGGACTGTGGTCATGCGAGTAAGTTCCTAAGTGGCGACCGATGTGGAAGGGGGGGTGACATGGGGCAAACACGGCCAGGGAAAAGATGCAGGGAAATTCAGAGAATCAGGGTTCACACCAAAGAGCAGATGGGGCAGGAGGTCTGGGGGCACCCTCTTCACTCACGGCCCTGGGCGGGAGACGTGTTGCCTGTAAACTCTGCAGCAGGAACGGACACTGGTCTGTTTCTGGTGAAGGGCAACTGCCCGCAGGCCGTGGGAAATTACTGAGAGAGCCTTCTGGGCACCTCCGGACGTGTGAATGGGCTCCTGAGGGGCAGGCTCTAGGGCCAGCTCTTCAGGAATCTGGAAAAGGTGGCCCTGCCGGGGTGCACAGAGCATTGGGAGAGGCTGGGGAGGAACTGGCAGAAGGTTCTGGAAACAGAGTTGGACTTCCCTCACAAACTTCATCATCAGTACCTATTCCCTGGGATTGGAAGGTGCTGATTAGTTTAGTTTTGCTTTAAATTTGATGTTATGCCTTGCCACACCTTCAAATATCTACGATTGAATGGCGAATATTGAGTCAGTCCATGCGACTTCTGTTTGGACACAGTGTGGTCAAGTTTTGATCACAGAAGTTAAATTTTAGGGCGGCGCCTGTGGCTCATCGAGTAGGGCGCTGGCCCCATATACCGAAGGTGGTGGGTTCGAGCCCAGCCTTGGCCAAACTGCAAAACGAAAAATGGCTGGGTGTTGTGGCGGACACCTGTAGTCCCGGCTACTCAGGAGGCTGAGGCAAGAGAATCGCCTAAGCCCAGGAGTTGGAGGTTGCTGTGAGCTGTGATGCTACGGCACTCTACTGAGGGCGATAAAGTGAGACTCTGTCTCTACAAAAAAAAAGTTAATTTTTGCCAGCTGCTTCTGAGCATTATTTCTGAAGAATTACCAGGACATTCACACGAAGAGGGAGGCTGAGGGGTTCCACCAAGCACTGAATCTGCCCAGAGGCCTGAGACTGGTGGAAGCCATGTCCAGACCTGGCACCAGCGGAACAGAGTTCTAAAGCCACAGCATCCACACTGAGAGAGACCACAGCCAAGTCCTGTCCCATCATTTCACACTTGAGAATTGAGGGACAGAGTGCAAATACCTTGCTTAAGATCTTTTTTGTTGGCAGACCCACAGCTCTCTTTTCTCTACTCCACACCTCACCTCATTCATTTTGTTTTGGG
Source organism: Perodicticus potto (assembly GCA_963574655.1). Classification (NCBI taxonomy): domain Eukaryota; kingdom Metazoa; phylum Chordata; class Mammalia; order Primates; family Lorisidae; genus Perodicticus; species Perodicticus potto. Next base: position 65,935 of record CAUYRH010015711.1, on the reverse strand, counting down.
GACTATCTGCCCACCTTTCCCTCCCTTCTCTGTCTTTGGGGGGCGTATTGTTTAAGGTTCCCCAGAGACAACAGAAGTAACAGGATGTGGTTTGGGTGTTGGGGATGAGGAAGAGGAACTAGTAAGGAAATAACAGTGACAAATTATACTTACCATTGACCTTGGTGGCTTCCTATGTCAACTAACATACACTAAAATTAAACTTAAATGTTCTTTTCTACTGACTAGATTTTTAGACAAAGCCTCCTCGTTTAACCAATTGCAAATTAAAGACTCTCTGGGCCGGGCACAGTGTCTCACACCTGTAAGCCCAGTACTTTGGGAGGCTGAGGCCAGAGGACCACTTAGGTTCAGGAGTTAGAGACCAGCCTGGGTCTCTAAAATAGTGAACACCCCCATCTCTACAAAAAAAAATCTAAAAATTTGCTGGATGTGGTGGCATGTACCTGTAGTCCTAGCTACTTGGGAGGCTGAAGTGGGAGGATTGTATGAGCCCAGGAATTTGAGACTGCAGTGAGCTATAATCCAGGCAGTCCAGCCGGGGCAAAAGAGGTTTGTCTCAAAAAAAACTTAAAAAAAAAATCTCTGAACCCACCTATGACTTGTAAATCCCCACTTCAGATATCACCCACCACCTTTTTTGGGTTAGGCCAATGTACAACCTCTGTGTCTTGATTTATGACTTTGCCTATAACTTCTGCCTCCCTAAGATATATACTACACAGCTGCAACTTGACTTCCTGGGAGTCCCCTCTCAGGATGTCCTGAGTTTGTGTTATCCCCAGGCCACCGTTACTCATATTGGCTCAGAATAAACCTCCTTCAAATATTTAACAGAGGTGTTTTTTCCATCTACGGTGGTTACGACCTGGAAATGGGGTAGCCTGGTATTACATCCTATTTAAAGTAAGACTGGGAAGTCAGGGTCTCCTCTCTCCCTCTGTTCTCTCTGCTGTGTTCCCCTCATGGGTGCTCTGTGAATGGGATATGATAATATCAGAGGTTTTTATCAGTCATAGCAGAGATAAGAGCTCACCTGTGCACTACAGGTTTTGTCTATGACAAGTTCTTGGCAAACCCTGTTAAATCTAATATCAATTCAAAACTGACATTTGGTAGTTGTCCATACTATAACAGGGTGTCCCAGTTGCTGTGGGGCTGCAGTTAACTAAAGCTCAACTACTGCAGTTGAAGTCTGAATAGGTTTAGTTTGTTAGGCTGTGCAGGGGCCTGGTCCAAATCAATGGCTCCCATAATTTTATTTCACACCATGCCAGTGACTTCAAATAGGGTGTCAATAGAGGTGTGAAAGACAGAAGTCGGGAGCCTCCCTGAAATGACAGTCATACCGTTTGCTCTGGTCTCAGGGATTTGGGGATTCAAAGAATGAAGACAAGGACCACAGATCAGTGGTAAGATAGGACTTTTATTAGAAGTTAGAAAGGAATACAGAAGAAGTAAAAAGCACCAGAGCTTCTGAAAGGGGGAAAGAAGTAAAGAACTCACTTGGGAGTCTCTACGTGGGCTCTTTTATCTAGGGGTCTTAAGTCTAGAGGATTGCACATGGCTAGCAGCTGGTTATTAGGTCCTTTACAGTTTTGTCCCTGAAAAGGGATTAGGGTGTGTGCTCTACCCAAGGTGGAACCACCCAAAAAACCATCACAGGCTGCTTTGTTCATGATCTTATCAGAGCCCCGAGGGTGTGTCCCAAACAAGGCAGTCTGCTTGTGCCTTGAAATGGGGCTCTGACCTCTGAGCTCACCTGGGCCTAGAGAATGGGGGGCTCCCTGTCTAGCCCTGAGCAGTGGAATCCTGTATCAATAGTCACCTTACTGAGATAGAAAAGGTGGCAGGGATTTGGGGTAAGCTGGTTTGGGAGATTTCCAGCTGTTTAAACAGTTTGAAGTTGAAGGGGGAAGTCACGCGTTGAGGCTGCGCAGAGTGGAGCTCAGAGGATTCCACCTGCTGTCAGACGCGCAGTGCCAACTCTGACAGGTCCTGCCAGCATCCTGCTTGCTAACGGGGCAACGTCCAACCCCAGTCATTTTCCGTAATGTCCCATACCAAACAACCAGAAAAACAGACTCTACCTACCTCCGACCATCTTGATTCTTCATTCGGCCTGCCTACGACCCTCTTCCAGGTCAGAACTGGGGCCAGGCCGGATTGGGCGGTGCTCTTGTCAATCACGCGTTCGAGCGTGCAGGGAGCCCGCGAGTTGAAAGTCCACTTCCGGCGGCGGCGCGGGGCCCGGCGGGGGCGGAGCACTGCCGGGAACCCGGATGGGCGTCCTACGACTGTCCCGGCGCGGCGCGGGGGCCGCCGGGAACCCGGAAGGGCGCCCTACGGCTGGTCCTGGCGCGGCGCGGGGGCCGCCGGGAACCCGGAAGGGCGTCCTACGACTGGTCCCGGCGCGGCGCGGGGGCCGCCGGGAACCCGGAAGGGCGTCCTACGGCTGGTCCCGGCGCGGCGCGGGGGCCGCCGGGAACCCGGAAGGGCGCTGGATGGCTCGCGGCGTGGTAGGCCGGGCCTGCCTGCGAGGTAAGACCTGCTCCCGCCGCCCCGGGATGGCCACTCGGGCGGGGGCTGGTGCTGCGGTCGCCGGCGCGGCGGTTGTGGCGCTGCTCTCGGCCGCGCTCGCGTTCTACTGGCCGCTACTGAACACAGGTACCCGGCCGCGGGTGGCTTCTCCGGACTGGCGAGAGGGAGACGCCGCCGAGGGGCCTGCCCTCGCGGTGCGCCTGGGGCGCGCGGAGCCGAGTGGCCCTGCAGGGCGGACGCGCTCTGGGCGAGCCGGGATTCCCTGTCGTGCCCTGCAGGCCTGTGCGCGGCCGGACCTCTTGGGTTCGCGTTCACCCCTCTTGGGGTTCTAGTGAAACTGGCGCGGGCGGGCCCGGGGTGAGGAGGGCGCCGAAGGGCAGAGGGCGGTGCCAGGGAGGGAGCCGCGCGGACGGCCGCGGTGCGCGGGGTCAGGGTCAGCCGGTGTCCGCTGGAGGACCGACCGCGGGGCGGCAGCTCGGGGCAGGGCCGCGTCTGCATTCCCGGCTTGAAGCTCCAGTACCACTAGGCGAGGGATGGCCACCCGCACTCAAGACCTGCAAGTTCTCGGACGCGACGGACTGGATACTGCGACGCCGCCGTTCGACTGCGGGTGAGGGCTGGACCGGCCGGGGCACCTCCTTCGCCCATGCGGGGCTTCCCTCGGGGAGTGCGGATAACCTGAGTTGACACCCACAACCGGGAGCGCTAGCCAGACGACCTCGAGGACCCCTCCCTGGCCTTGGCCACTGGACTGTAAACTTACTTAGCTGGTCCTTGGACTTCGAGATGCCCTTTGAAATAGGACGGGATGATGTAGAGGAAATTTATATTAATAAGTTTATATAAATTTACTCTACATCATCCCGTCCTATTTGGGACAGGATCTACTAAGTAATTCTTCAGAGCTTCATTCAGTTTTTTTTCTCTTTCTATCTGCCTTGCAGACATTCGCTTCTAACATATTTTATGCAGCTAAAGAGTGTATTGTGATCTCATTTCTCACAAAGTGAAGAGGTTGTTGTCCTCCTTTGTGTATTAAATAGAAGAAAGTAGACGCTCTGCTAAAGTGAATGACTTAGACAGGATTCCCCAACCAGTTAGAGGCTGAAATGGTAAAACGCGCCATTTGCTGTAGTCATTAGAAACGGTTTACCACACATATATGTTGAGCATGGTCGGAGAATAATTGTCAGGGAGTTTTGGCTTTTTCTTTTTTAGCAGGCTAGTTCTGAATGTGGTGAGTGGCAATGAAAGGGTTCCTCCGCCTTTACACTTAAGTCACACCAGCAAGGGGGGGACTTCTGAGCACCATTTTATTTAGAAATTCTTTAATTTGGTAGCTGTTTGCTTTAAATTCATACACTATCTGATTAGTTAGCAAGATTTTTCTTTTTTCTTTTTTTTTTGAGACAGAGGCTCAAGCTGTTACGCTGGATAGAGTGCTGTGGCATCACAGCTCACAGCAACCTCCAATTCCTGGGCTCAAGCGAGTCTCCTGCCTGCGCCTCCCAAGTAGCTGGGACTACAGGCGCCCGCCACAATGCCTGGCTATTTTTTTTGGTGGCAGCCATCGTTGTTTGGAAGGCCCGGGCTGGATTCTAACCCACCAGCTCAGGTGTACGTGGGTGGCGCCTTAGCCCATTGAGCCACAGGCACCGAGCCAGTTAGCAAGCTTTTTCTTTGTGCTTGTTTGAGGTTTCGTCCTCTACTGGCTTGCCAGACTTTTACCAAAAAACAGGTAGAGTTCTGTATTACTGACTTCTCATACAGACTTCAAGGAGTATCTCAGTTAACTTAAAGATTGTTGTCAGATACTCTAAATTACTTATACTTACATGTTAACATAAAGCACATTTAGCAGAAAGAAGTGCGGTAGTCTTTCCTAGCCATACTGCTTTAAAACAAAATCCAGCTCAGAATTGTTCTGAAGACAAAGTTACTAAATAGGATAAATTTTAAGTCTTTTCTTATCAAGGCCTTTATATCCTTCAGAACTGTGATGTTTATATTTAAATACTTCTGTGGGTGAGTCCAGTAGTGATGTCAGTAAGCCAGTTTAAACTGCAAGTTCACTGTTCAGTGTTGGGGAATTTAACTGTCCTGCTTTGGTGCTTTTGCTCAGGGAAGCTGTTTGCTCGGGTGAGTGGGACACAATGCTGGGGCACAGTTTGGAGTTGAGTTTGCAGTCATGCAGTTCCAGTTAGAAAGTGGAAATGCTATACTTCTTATTTTGCCTTTCAATGGCAACATTTTGGTAAAGTAGTATCTTGTAAACTGGTTTATCCATTACTAACTACAGTTCTGTCCAAGAGCCTCAGCTTCCTTATCTGTAAAAGGAAGATAAACTGGCTTTTAATGAGGAGAGTGAACTCAGACGCCTTCACTTCCTCAAACAGTATTGTGTGTTGTGTGCCAGGCTCTGTTCCAGGTGGCTGGGGGCAGGTCCTGCCTGGAAGCCAATGTGGGTGTGACGCTCCATTCTTTGCAGGCAGAGGGTAGTAGGGTGGTGATTCCCTGCCAAGCCACATGTGAAGACTTCCTTACTGTCCAGCAAAACAAAAAAAACCAATAGTTACTTTACCTTTGGTATCGCTATGAATTTTTTAAATTACATAACAGGCTGCTATCAGATGTTGCATTATGATTTTAGAGTAATTTTATAGTAACTGGCATCTGAAGTCCCTTCCCCATGCATGCGTCTTCAGCTACTCAGTGTCTGGGGGTGCTTTTTGTCCCCCAGGATTCCTAGAGCAGCTCTTACTGTGGTACCACAGCCTGCCCTGGGGTCTGAGTCTGAGACGCCCAGCAGAGCAGGAGGAAGGGAGCGTCTAGCTGGTGTGTGTGGTGAGACTGCTGTGAGGCGATGTGATTTGCGGAGTTTTGGCTCCAAAATACTAGTTCTATATAAAATAAGGGACTAGCTCAAAACAGGATTTTTCCCCAACTTTTCTTTCTGCGTACCGTAATGAGTGCTGTGTGATTGTAGTGTGTGTCTTTACACCATCAGAATATATATTTTTGGCTTATGGTAAATTTTTTTAAATGCTTGACATAGTGTAGGTAAATCTGCCATAGAAAGTGGATTAAATGTTTGTATATTGTATTTCTTTTTAAGGCCCTTAATGTCTTACTGTTCTAATAAAGCTGCTTTTGAAGTAAAGGAAAAGTATGTGTACTTGTCATTATTTGAGTAACAACAAAAATCATCATTTGCTTTAAAACTTGGAGATGTTAAACCTTCCCCTGTCCTGTTTAGCGCATCTTTCTCAACCAGAAAGATAAGAAAGCTGCTATACCAACGTGCCTCTGGGTGAAAATGACCAGAAGCTTTAACAGGCAAGTGTGGACACAGAAGAGACATTTTTGCATCTGAAGAGCAGAATGGGCACTTGGAATCAGCGCTCAGGTGCTACTGCTGGCAATCCCCAGACCAAAATTCCCTAGGTTTCCTGTCCCCATCCGCCCACAACAGCGCTGCATGCCACCAGGTGTGTGGGTGACATGGCTCTACTACGGTAGCAGCTCCTTCCCCTCCCCTAGGAACTGCATCTCAGCTTGTGGGTACAGCTTAGTGTCAGCATTTGTGTCAAATCTTTTTTGGTAACGTGCATTATTTCAGCTATGAGGCAAAGCGCAGGTTAGTTGAACGTCAGTTCATGATACTTGCCCCTTTTGACAACAAATATTTCATACCTTTACTTCTGCGATGATCAGACATAGTGAAGACTGATTAGTTATATTTTAACTTCATGTAGAAATTCAGTGATGAAACTGTAGATTGAATTTTATTGTGATCTGCAAACATCCTGTATTAAAGAGAGAAGCATGTTTGTGAAAACTTTGGAAAATGGATTTTTACAAATCTTTTATGAGCATTTAAAAAGATAGAAAAATTATGGAAATTAAACTGATAGAAGATGTTTCTGTTAGGACATGCAAAATTTAAAGCATTTTATATGTCTTATTTGAACTGACAAGAAAATGACTATAATTTCCTCCACACTGCCTTTGCTAAATGTTTAAGTTCTTAAATATTATCAAAGGCTGACATAGTGTTTATTCAGTTATAATACTGATTATAATTCTTAAGTAATCTGAGGTTACACTACTTCCTGGGGGAGTTAATTGAAATGCTAGTTTGGAAGCAATGTTTTGAAACCAGCATCTGTACAACATAATGGAACCAGCTTGGTCTTGGGAATAGTTTATATGTGGCTAAGTGCTTCATATATAAAGGGATGGACAGTAAACCCCAAATGTAAGGCACCCAGAGCAACCTTTCAATGACTGGTAGGTTTGTGTTCTATTTTTCCAATCCTAGATTCTAAAAAGTGGCTGTATTTCTCGTTCTGGGAGTTTGAAGGAGTGAACATTCTCTCATATTCCCGTATTGGTTAATCATGTTACAATGCTAGTTATTTTAAGCAAGTGCATGTCAGGCATTTTTATAATTGTAGATCATCAGCATTCAGGAAACTGTCATTACGTGTGACAACTCTGATTTCCGTCAGGCAGCTCATCACAGGGAACATGGGTGGGAGGGGAGCGCTCCCACTGTGGAGTGAATGTGCACAGAGAATGGACATCCATGGGTGCAGAGGGGAACATGGGGGGAGGAAGAAATGAAAGCAGCTCTGTACCCCCAAGGCCAACATCAGGTACACGTCACAAGGACAGACTGACTCGTGATGACGGGCCTGGGTGTCCAGGGGTCAGCCACACAGTAGTGCAGAAAGCTTCCTGGTGTCTTGTTGGCCAAGGGCTCACGGTGATTCTGTGCCAACTCTCTTGCTGTGTTGGTTTGGAAGAAGGTGAAAAGCCGGCTCGGCGTGTGTGGCTTAAGCAGCTAAGGCGCCAGCCACATACACCTGAGCTGGTGGGTTCGAATCCAGCCCAGGCTCACCAAACAATAATGGCTACAACAAAAAATAGCTGGGCTTTGTGGCAGGTGCCTGTAGTCCCAGCTACTTGGGAGGCAGAGGCAGGAGAATCGCTTGAGCCCAGGAGTTGGAGGTTGCTATGAGCTGTGATGCCACGGCTCTCTACCCAGGGTGATAAAGTGAGACTCTGTCTCAAAAAACAAAAAAGGTGAAAAGTCATGTGAGCTGATGGGAGTTAGTAATACCCTTTCACCATAGAGCCTGGGCATCTAGCTATCAGCTGAGGCAGTTACATCCATTACATTTGGGGTTTACTGTCCTTCCCTTTACATATGAAGCACTTAGCCACACATAACTAGTCATTAAATCTGTCACTTGGTGCATTCCCATTGTAAAAAGCAAGGAAAAAAGCCCCCAGTCAACTTGGTCTTCAGTGGGACTTGCAGCACAGCTAGTTTGTCTCAACTGCTGAGATAATTAAAAGGATGACAATATTGATGCTTTGACTAAGAAATATTGTTACATATATTATATATACACACAGACTGATACATCTGGCTCCACAGGTGCATCAGTATTTGTCTCACAGCTGAGCTCTTAAATAATGACAAAATATACAACAGGAAGTTTTTCAAGAAAGGCCAATTAAAATGTAGCTAGTTAAGAGAACTCAGAATGATCATATCATTGTAAATGCCACTTTGAACCCAATTTAAGATATATGTTGTATTTAGAATGTCATTTCTTAGATTAGTATCTAGTTGAGCATTGGAGATAACAGTTGGGAGTTATATAGGAATCAGTCAGATTTCTGAGCCTAACAGCAGAAGGTAGTCAATGTGGCTTGCTTTCCAATTTGTAAGGAGAAAAAAGACCTAATAAACGTAATGGGAAGTTGAAATGAAATGAAAGAGTTTATAAATCAATAATGCATAATTTTACTGGATATAACTTTCTGGAAGATTAAGTGATCTTCCAAATTTGATATATTTCAAAATGAAACTTGGTTGGGCGACACCTGTGGCTCAAGGAGTAGGGCACCTGCCCCATATACCAGGGGTGGCAGGTTCAAGCATGGCCCTGGCTGAAAACTACAAAAAAAAAAAAAAAAGAAAGCAACTTGGTATATACAGCATAATTTAGTGGACATCATTGGCCTAAGAAATAAAACCATTGGGTAAAAAACCTATCATATTCATACTAAGTCAGCTTTGGGAAGTGTTTTGGTTAATGGTATATTCTACATCTGTTGTTTAGTCCAGTGGATAATTTACTGTTCTAATTTTTCATTTTCCTGTTTTTCAGTTTTAGAAAGAACGTTTTCCCTACATAAATCACATTTGATACAGGATATGGAACACGCTTTTCACTTGGTGAGAAATATCATACCTCCTCTGTCTGCCAGAAAGCACAAAGGGCAAGATGGAAGAATAGGCATCGTTGGAGGCTGTCAAGAGTAAGTGCAGATGTCACTGCCAGCTCCCCCACCTGTCCTCCAGTGTCTGTCCAATGGGACCCAGTAATTTTTTCTTTTTTGAGACAGTCTTACTTGGTCACCCTAGTTAGAGTGCTGTGGCGTCTTAGCTCACAGCAATGTCAAACTCTTAGGTTGGAGCAATTTTCTTGTCTCAACTTCCCAAATAGCTGGTACTACATGCACCCACCATAATGCCCGGCTATTTTTAGAGACGTGGTCTTGCTCTTCCTCAGACTGGTCTTGAACTTGTGAGCTTAGGCCATCCACCTGCCTCAGCCTCCTAAGTGCTGGGATTACAGGTGTGAGCCACCACGCTCAGCCTCAGTAATTGTTTCTAAATGTCTGATAGTGATTACGATTTTTGGTGACACCAGTTTTCGGGAGATGGTCACATATGTGAGGGGACGTGTTAGTTAGCATGTGTTTGTCACTGGCTTGTTTTGCTTGGTTAGTAAACTCTTCACTGCTTAGGGTAGACATCAAGTTGCTCATCTGATGCCAAGGGCCAGTCTCTTCCTGTGTGTGCTTGAAGTGACGTTAAACATGGAGTCACAGGAACCCCAAACAGGCAGCAGCCCTGGTTGCTGTGTGCAGTCCCTCGCTTGTCACAGGTGCCCCCGTCTGGCCTATGCTCAGGTACTCCCTCCTGGGAGCCTGTGCGCAGAGCCTGCTCATGGCCCCCATTCCCCCTCTCTGGGCAGAAGCCTGCCGTTAGCTCTTCACCCAGCACATTCACGGGGCAGACGCTTCAGTTCCTGAGCAGAGGTTGACTGTCCTGGTGGCGCAAAGGTTTTTGTAACGGATGGACTTTTCTGGTTCAGGTTCCTGTTTTTGAATATTTCCTGAGCACCTGTGAGGTGCTGTCCGTGCCAGTGCCTCCTGTCTCTCCCATCTGTTTGTAATCCTGTCTGCGTTATTCATGCCTATATTCTTGATAATTTATTGGTCATGTGCTTGTGTTACTCTCAGAACATTTTGACTCTAAGAATTTTCTTTTTAGATATACTGGAGCACCGTATTTTGCTGCAATCTCAGCTCTCAAAGTGGTATGTCTACTTAGAACTTCTTTATGGGGTTTTTCTGGTAGACCCGGGTTACTTAAATGTTTTGATGGAAATCTAAATAACATCCTAGGATAATCACAGGTAATAAAGCCACCTTTAAGTCTATTTTGACTTCTGGTGCAGTGACAAAATTCTGTGAATTGAAACATGTATTTTTCAAAAAATAAAGTTTGATTTGTGTTGTACTTCACCAAAATGATCCTGGGGTGCCTTTTTGGTCCTAGCTTCAGCAGTTGGTGCCTTTGAAACAATGGTTTCTTCCCACCATTTGACCAAGTCCTAGTGGCCCAGTGGTGCTGGTCACAGGCCTGGGGCAGGGCTCCAGAGCTCAGGGGGAGTCTGACAGGCCCACTGGTCTGGGCTGGGGTCGTGTGGCCTGACCCTGCCTCTGAGGTGGCAGCAGGAGTCCGCCTTCCTTTCCAGGCATTTCCCTGTGCTACACACCCTTCCCCAGGCCACCAGCTGAGGTTGAACTGCTGTGGTTTAACGTTCTTCCCGTGTGTACAGTGAGCACTGTGTCACTGGTACCGCTGGATGCGTGTCCAGGGCTGGGCCTGCGGTGCCTGTTGACCCGTCCCTAAGTCGGCCTCTTGTGCTGTTCCCAGGGTGCAGATTTGTCCCACGTGTTCTGTGCCAGGGAGGCCGCTCCTGTGATCAAGGCCTATAGCCCGGAGCTGATCGTGCACCCTGTTCTGTGAGTTGGTCCACACAGCTCTGTGCTCGCACCACCCCCTGCTCCGAGTTTGTCCGGGTGTCCACGGAAGTGGAAGGAAACTGTGAGGTGCCCGTTGTTCTGCGATCAGGATGAGCCAGGTGTGGCCAGGCCGGGGAACAGCCAGGGTGCCCAGGGGTGGGCCCCGTGCTGTCTGTGCAGGCCCTCTGCTCGTCAGATACGACTGGAATCTGAGGTCTAGGCGAAGGCTGGCCCTGAGGCTTGTGTGTGGATAGGGTGGGGCAGAAACCACGGTCTGGTGTGAGACCCTGAAAGGCACATGTTGCTGGTGTCCATCACTGGCAGCAGACAGACACCTCCTGCCTGGGGCTCCCAGGACAGCCTGGGCTGTGGGCCTCCCTGTGGTGTTGAAGACGTTATCTCTGGCTGACCATGGCCCTGAGCCCCTGCAATGTGGCTGGTGGGCCTCAGGAACTGAATTTTCTCTTTTGTTCAATTTTATGTGTGTACTGGCCCTGCTGTGCTGGGCAGCACCACTGGAGACATAGTGTGGAGTGGGGAGAGAGCCTGCGAGAAACTGAGGTGGAGACAAGGTGGGGACAGGGACGTAAGCTGAGTGTGTGTTTGGGTGGGGGGAGTGGGGTTTTCGGGGCAGCACAGACTGACCTCAGAGTAAAGCCCTGCAGGGTCCTCGCTGAGGTCCTTTCACACCCGGGGGGAGCCAGCTCAGGGTGAGGGACTGCAGGTGTGTCAGGGTGACCTAGGGGTGCAGGGCAGGTCCGCATGTGCACTGCTGGTGACAGGTATGGGGCAGTTGTGACTGATTCTAGGGATATTAGGAGTTCAGTCTTAGGATCTGCTGACAGAGTGGATGGAAAAGTTAGGCGTCACGGTGCCACGGGGCGTTTGGTGTGGCAGAGCTGTCCTTTCCAGAGATGAGACGGAGTCATGGGATGGGGATGAGGGTGGGGTTGGGGGGGGCGTGGTTTGGGCTGCCTGTCAGTTGCCTGTCAGGTTGGTGGGGGCAGTTGGGGAGAATGTCTCAGGAGCCAGGAGCATGTGGACATTAGTGAAGCTAGGAGGTGAGGGTGTGGCCGGGGTGAGAGCAGGTGGGGGGCACCCAGACCAGGGAGCAGGGGCGTCGGGAGGGGGAAATCAGGAAGGGGGGCCCAGAGTCACCGAAGATGTTTCCAGAAGTTTCTAGAAGGGCCCGTGAGTTTGAGATGAGGACTACGAATGACCATGTGTCTTATGTCAGGATGTCATTGGTGATCTTCACCGGGGATCTCAACAGGGGAGCAGAGGGGACAGAGGCCTTAACAGTGGGCGCTGAGAGGTGCAGTGTGAAAACGAAACTCAGCCTTGCCCCAGTGAGAGTGTCTGAGGTGCTGCGTCTCGTGAGGGGTGCACAGAGTGTTGTCAACACACTGGTTTGTTTTAGAAGGCAAGGATGATCTTGAGACGAGCCACTATGTCTTACTCTGACTTACTTTAAGTGACGAAAGCTGGGCATCTTGGGGAGGAAAAGCAAAAGCAAACAAAAAAAGAAACCAGGCTGTGGAGAGTGGCAGAGAGCAATGGTGGCTCATTGTAGGGTTGGGTCTGGTTGGACCCCAAAACAGGGATGGAGTGCCAGTGAGACCCCAAATGTCCACACGTCATGTGTGTGTTAGTACAGAACCGCTGTCCCCTTCTCTCAGTCGTGATCATCTGGACGTCGTGTGAGACGTCTGCCTTAAGGGACTGAGAAAAGGCTGGGAACCTTGTGTACTGCTTTTGCATATTTTCTGTAAATCTAAATTAGTTTTTCAAGATAAAATGTTTAAGTACATGAAACATTTTGAGTAAGTCCTTCTGCTCCTCCTTTAGTGACAACCCTGACGCTGTTCGTGAGGTAGAAAAGTGGCTGCCCCGGCTGCACGCCCTGGTTGTGGGCCCTGGCTTGGGTAGAGAGGATGCTCTTCTGGAAAATGTCAAGGTAAAGAATGTGAAAATATTACACTCTCCTCAGGACAGACTTAACTGTCAGGTCTCACACAGCCAGAACAGAAGCATAAATTCCATGCTGCTGTTGAGTGCTGCGTGCACCTGGAATAATTCAGATGAAATCGGGGTTTGGAGTGTAAGAGGTACTAACAGGCAGGGACGAGACACAGGCTGGAGTGAAGGGGTGAAGGCATCCTCCAGCCCGGGCCCTGGCCGCACTCGGGCCAAGCAGAGCTGGGTGGGGGTCGGGGGTGCAGGGTTGCCCGTGTGCTCCCATCTGATGTGGTAAGAAGCTGGGCGGTACTAAGGAGCACACAGGGTTACATGTGGGTTCGGGCCCACCTCCAGGTCCCCTCCTTGCTTGGGGACCCTGGCTGTTTGCTCAGCCTCATGGGCTTTCATCCTGCCTTTGCAGGGTGATTGTACCCCCAGGGTCACTGCGGGCCAAGTTGGGTCACGTCCTTTGTCCAGTTAGGTCACACTCAGAGTCACTGTCTCGGATGACTGACGTGAGTGGGGTGTCCTGGGAGGTGGTTAATCTAATTGCTTTGTGTTTGCTGCACGTTGTTTATTCAGATAAAAACGCAGGATTCTGTTGGTTCCACCTTTGTGGTGTTGGTTAGCTGGGTTCTCCAGAAAGCTCTATTAGCCTGATGTTTTAGATGTCACCCCACCCTTTATCGAGGTCCTCTCTGGGGCTGGGAGAACTTGGGCTTAGGCCCCACTGGCTTGTTGGTGTGTGACTTTGGCCTTTTTCTGTCCTTGCTCTTGACATCGGGATGAAGACTCGGGCCTGGTGGCCTACCCTGTGCACACACACATCCATTCATCATTTCATTTATTATTTGTGATATTTTTACTTAAAGTTCATCTATGTACCTTAATCTAAAAAGATGACACATTTTTTATTATAAAAAATTGAAATGCACTCAGCTACTTGGGAGGCTAAGGCAAGAAAGTTGCTTAAGCGCAATAGTTTGAGATTGCTGTGAGCTGTGATGCCACGGCACTCTACCAAGGGCAACATAGTGAGACTCTGTCTCAAAAAGAAAAAATTGAAATACAAATAAATACTCTGGGATTGGGGAAAATAAAAAGATGGGATGGCAGCTGGCCCTGTGATCTGTATCCTCTGATTCCCACTGGCCCTGCCTGGGGTCACCTTCCTCCTCCTGAGACTCTCTGCTGAGCGCCTCAGATACCGCTTATCAGGACTGCTGGAGAAGACGTCATTGGGGAGCTGGGTTTAGGTCTGTTCCCACATAGGTGCCCTGCTGTGCTCACGTGTGCGGGGGGGCCCGAGCCTTAGATGAAGGACTGCGTTTGAATCCTGTTCCCCACAATGTGCCCTCAGCCCTCTGTAGAATGCTCAGCTGCGGGTCTCTGAGGCCCTGGGGGTTTGTGGTTAATGAGGCAGCTGCTGCGCGTTCAGGATGGGTGCTCAGAGGGGCCTGTACACACCGCGTGAGCACTGCGCGTGCGACAGCTCTCTGGGGCTTTGTGGTTTTGAAGAGATGTGGCGCTGGCCTGGAGAGCACAAGCTACTTGTCAGGTGGCTCTGTCAGGTCTTTGAACATTTGTTCATATCCTTTTCCCATTTTGAAAATCGTTTGCCTTTTTACTACTGAGTTTTTAACATATATTTTAGATAGAAATCCCTTATCAGAAATAGGATTTGCAAATATGTTCTTTTGTGGGTTTTCACTTCCTTGATGGTTTTGTATGCAGCCCAAATGTTTGATTTTGAGTCTAATTTTCCCTCATGTTTTTGGTGTCATATCTCCAGTTTTGCATAACCCTAGGTTTACAGCTGTATTTTCTTTTAAGAGCTTTATGATTTTAGCTCAAATACTTAGATTTGTGATCCATTTTGAGCTGGTCATTGTCTGTACTGTGAGGAAGGCACCAACTTCATTCTTTTGCACAAGAAAATCCAGCTGTCCCAGCACCGTTTGTTGTAAAGACTGTTCTTGCCTCCCAACTTGTCTTGGCATCCTGTTGAAAATCACTTGGCTCTAAATTTAACAGCTTATTTCTGGCCCCCGTCTCTGTCCCATTGATCTATATGTCAGCCCTTACACTACCCACTGCCTGGATAACTGTGGCCATGCAGGAAGTTAGTCTTTTCACCTTCCCTCTGGTCAGGCTATTTGGACACCCTCAGACCTGGATGCGTTCCCAGGGTGAATCAGCGTGTTGATTTGCTCTGGGATTCTGGTAGGGATCGTGGTGAATCTGTAGGTGAGTGTGGGGAGTACTGCTGCCATAACAATATTAAGTCTTGCTGATTCGTGAGCTGGTTTTGAACCTGAGTTGTGTGCATCTAGAAAGAAGGTGGGCTCCTGACTAACACTTTCTGCACCTTGCCCTTTCTAACAGTGTGTCCTGGAGACTTTGCAGGCAGGATACGTAGATTTCTAAGTTTGTGACAGCCGCATCATAATTTGGACCTACTACAATGTACACAGCTAGTTCATTTAGGCTGGTTTCAGCTTTTGTCTTATTCTATCAGCAATGTCTTAAATATTTCTATAGATTTTGTCCACTCTTGCCTGTTTTCATTAAAATAAATTTCTAGCAGTTCCATTGCTGAACCAAAGGGTGTGGATGTTCCCTTTTTGAGAGAGGCCCCCAGTTTCTTCAGGTGGTAGCTGCTTCCTTTCTTGTGGGGTGCCCTTCTGCTGTGTGACATTGCTGAGCGCTGTTGGTCCCCAGGGGGGCTCTGACTGCCTTGTTCAAATGCTGCCCAGTAACGTTGATTCCCAGGGTCCAATATTTGAATATTTATTTAAGCTGTTGTTCTTTGTAAATAAGTTAATGGAAAAAAAAACACAAAGGCACAAAGATATCAGGTTGTTGCCAAATAACTGCAACACGAAGTCAGAAACTGATCGGGAGTCTGAATTTAGGGGAAGCCTATCAGTTTCAACAGAGGCAAAATCAGGACAAAAAGTTTTCAATGTTAAATTTTAAAAGAAAATTAACCTCCAGGAAGGCTCATGTCCTGACTCTGGACACACTCCTAATGCTTGGGCAGATGTCAGAGCAAAATACAGGTGTTTTCTGCAGCTGGAATGTTCATCACATAGTGAAGACTGAGCTGGTGGGGTGGGCTGCTAATGCTTTGCAGGTTTTCAGATGTCATTTTCAGAATAAGTTTTGATTAAATAGAAGTGGCTTTACTTTTCAGTACTTTGATTATTTCTACTTAGCATGTATGTTAATATTCTCTGTAAGCGTCTGTACCGGGTGGGGAGTATTTCACCATGCTGCCGCAGAATGGGATCTTGTCACAGTACAACTACCATGTGTTGATGATGTTTTCTGTTTTTAGCAGAAAACCTTTGAAACTTTTTTTTTGCAGTTTTTGGCCGGGGCCAGGTTTGAACCTGCCATCTCTGGTATATGGGGCTAGCGCCCTACTCCTCTGAGCCATAGGCATTGCCCTTTTTTTTTTGAGACAGAACCTCAAGCTGTCACCCTGGGTAGAGTGCTGTGGCATCACAGCCCATAGTAACCTCCAACTCCTGGGCTTAAGCGATTCTCCTGCCTCAGCCTCCTAAGTAGCTGGGACTATAGGCCCCCGCCACAACGCCCGGCTGGTTTTTTGGTTACAGTTGTCGTGGTTTGGCAGGCCCAGGCAGGATTCAAACCTGCCAGCTCCAGTATGCGTGCCTGAAGCCTTAGCCGTTTGAGCTACAGACGCTGAGCCAGAAAACCTTTGAAACTTTTATTGTAATCCTATCAGGAAAAATGATTCACTGTTTATTATGGTCACTCATTTGAAACATATCAATAAAATGATATGAAAACTATGTGATAACTAATGATTTGTAGAATTCCTGGGAATTCAGCTCCCTCTTTTCCAAACCCTGAAGATCAGTCTGTCGGGAATTTGGAAGCCCTAGCTGGGGGAGTGTGCAGGCTAGCCTGGGACCCACCACAGCGCTTGTGGCTTCTCTTTCCAGGTCCCCAGTGTCCTGCCTTTTTAAGGAACTCTGCCAATTCTCATGTCTTTTTTCTTTTCTGTTTATTTTATTCATTTATTTTCTACTTATTTGTTGATATGATGTTGCGTTTTATTAAGGGACTGCTTGGTTTTCTTTAATTCCACGTGGAAAGTGTATTGTCTAGGCTGGGCACCTGTAGCTCAGTGGCTAGAGTGCCAGCCACATACATCGGAGCTGGCGGGTTTGAATCCAGCCTGAGCCAACTACAACCAAAAAATAGCCAGGCATTGTGGCAGGTACCTGTGGTCCCAGCTGCTTGGGAGGCTGAGGCAAGAGAATCACTTAAGTCCAAGAGTTTGAGGTGGCTGTGAGCTGTGACACCATAGCACTCTACTGAGAGTGACACAGTGAAACTCTGTCTCAAAAAGAAAAAAAATAAAGAAAAGTATATTGTCTATTTCATGCTGCTCTAGCGGTACTACAGACTAGATATAAAGAGTAGGTCGGCGAGCAGACCAGGAGGTTGGGAAGTCCTAGTTGAGGTGCCAGCATCTGGTGGGGTCTCTGTCTCTCACCATCACAGGGCAGGAGAGCTGGGAGAGAGCCCTAAAAGCCCCTTTAAAGTCCCTAACTAACCTATAAGGGCAGAGACATCATGGCCTCATGACCAGCACCCCTCCATTGGCAATTACATGTCAACTTGCGTGTTGGAGGGAACAACATTCAGACCATACCAGTGGGCTGGTGCTCAGTGTGATTTTCTCTCTGGCAGGGCATCCTGGAAGCGTCCAAGGCCAGGGGCATCCCTGTCGTCGTGGACGCAGTGAGTGTGGCCTCCCTTTCCTGGCATGGGGCCCTCTGAGGCCTGTCCAGTGAGCGTGGGTCCTCATTCTCTGCAGGACGGTCTGTGGCTAGTGGCCCAGCAGCCAGCCCTCGTCCAAGGCTACCAGAAGGCCGTGCTCACTCCGAACCACGTGGAGTTCGGCAGGCTGTGTGAGGCCGTGGTGAGTCCGTGGCGAGTCCGTGGCCTCCTCGCTGATGGTGCATCTCCCAGTTAGTGGGTCTTTGATCAGATGGACAGCAATGTGCTGCGCTGGGGCCAGCAGCCCCTCCTGCCGTACACCCTGGGGAGCCCTTTCACTGTCCTGCAGTGCCGCCTCTGACACATGGGGATAGTACCTGCTTCTTGGGGCTCATGAAGACAATACAGAGGCAGGAGTCCCTGCACAGCCCGTGCGTCATGAATGTTAGCTGCCATTATTCAGATTGTATCACTTCTGCAAGCCTTTCAAAAGCCACCCATGGGGGGCATTCTTTTAACTCTGGTCTGACCACGTAGGGACTGATCTGACAAGTGCTGTGTCCCATCCACTTGGAGGACTGACCGCAGTGATCACTTGGGCTTCCTCCTGCCGACTTGGCCTTTATCAGGCTCCCAGGTGGCTCCCTAAGGCACAAGAATGGAGATTAACGATGGGACAGGGCTCCTTATATGGTGGCTCCTTAAGTTGTTTTTTCTGGGTTCTTGCTATGTCACTGTAGCTGGGGGGTCCTGTGGACAGCGCTGACCACCATAGCTCTGTACTGAGGCTGAGCCAAGCCCTGGGGAACGTGACCGTGGTCCAGAAAGGAGAACAGGACGTGATCTCCGATGGTCAGCAGGGTGAGTGGTAGCTCCCCGCTCTGTGGCTGGTGCCAGGCCAGTCAGCGTGGCCAGGCTGGGTGTGAGCATCCACATTCGTGTCCGTGCTAATAATAGCCACTCTCATGTCTGCCCTGTGCAGTGCTCGTGTGCAGCCAGGAAGGCAGCGGCCGCAGGTGTGGAGGGCAAGGAGACCTCCTGTCAGGCTCCCTGGGCGTCCTGGTGCACTGGGCCCTCCTTGCTGGGCCTGAGAAGACAAACGGGTATAGCCACACCTTGGCTCTCTCCCCCCCCTCCCCCGCCCTGCTCTCTCCCCCCTCTTTAATAAGTAGCCCCGGAGACCTTCTGATGACCCAAGCAGAGGTTCACCCTCCACTGAAGCTGCTGGTCCCGTCCCAGCAAGTTCAGTGATGTGCCCTCTGAGACAAGATGACAGAAGACATGCTGACTGGAGGGCCAGACACTTGGCCTTAAAGATGAGGGTTTAACAGGCAGCAGAATCCAAAGATCTAGGCTCTGGGCCCATTTCCGCTGTCAGTGAACTTCGTGAACTTGGCCACTTACCCACTCTGGGAGCCTCAGTTGCTGTCTGTAAACCCATCGTGGTGACATGGTGGCTGCATGTGCTGGGTGCACCCTGGGTCCTGGAGGGTGAGCCTGTGGTCTGATGGTCTCACATGTTACCTGCTGGCCGTGGTCTCAGCACACCTGCACGGCAGCCCCGCTCACCAGGGACCTCCCCCCGGCAGGCAGCAGTGGCTGCAGGAACCTGATTCTCAGAGCACTTAGCTACTTTTCCAGGAAAATTCTGTGTTCCAACTGTGTCTCTGAATGGGTATTTTTACTTGCCTCTGTCAGAGTATCTGTATCAGAGGCTGATGGTTGTTTTAGCTGTGAAAAGGCTGTTTTTCTGAGTTACCACCTCAGGGTCCCAGATTGAAACAGGAGCTGGTGCCTGTGGGAGCTACGGCCCAGTGACCTCCAGGTGCTGGTGTCTGGCCCAGGGTGCAGAGTGAGGCCTTTGAGCCCCGCTTCCCGCAGCTTCCTGCTCATGCTCTTCCCTTCCAGGTCCAGCCCCCTCCTGGTGGCCGCCTTTGGCGCCTGTGCACTCACCAGGCAGTGCAACCACCAAGCCTTCCAGAAGCACGGCCGCTCTACCACCACCACCGACATGGTGGCCGAGCTGGGGGCCGCGTTCAGCAGCCTCTTTGAAGCCTGAGCAAGCACTGACGGGACAGCGACAGGGACCAGATGGGGACGGTGCCGTCTGTGGTAAAATCTTCTGAGTCCACGGTGTGGAGTCCTCGGGCAAGAGCAGCACAGGGGGCTTTGGGGGTTTCCTTAATAGTAACACAAATGGACTGATGTGGAGAATTTAAGAATTCAGAAAATTGCAAGTTTGGGCTACCTGATTCATAGTTGGAGATGTTGTGATGACACTAATCAGAGATCCTGAAGTTTCTTCTCAACAGTGACTGGGAACAGACCCTGGGCTCGCTCCGAGGGCAGCAGGCCGCTGTGGTCTCCACCAGCGCACGTCCTATTCCTGCTTCCCTTTGCTATCCCTCGCAGGATCCCACCCACATCCTCGGGTCTGGCTGGGTCCAGAGAAGGAGCTGGCATTCAGTCTCCAGCTCATGTGTGTTTATTTTTGTTTTTTTATTTTTTTTTTGCAGTTTTTGGCCGGGGCTAGGTTTGAAACCGCCACCTCCAG
This sequence comes from Perodicticus potto, assembly GCA_963574655.1. Lineage (NCBI taxonomy): Eukaryota > Metazoa > Chordata > Mammalia > Primates > Lorisidae > Perodicticus > Perodicticus potto. Next base: position 46,008 of record CAUYRH010015711.1, on the reverse strand, counting down.
CGTATGGGGCCGGCGCCCTACTCCTTTGAGCCACAGGCGCCACCGTCATGTATGTTTATTAAGTGGTGATCAGGTTGGATACATGTTTTTTAAATGGTTGTTTGGTTAATTTGTTGAAATGTTTCAGAATAATCAGTGCTAAATCTACCTGAGAGACTCTTCCGTAGGCACTAAGAGACCGGAGAAGGAAACATGACCCTGGAGGGGCTGGGCAGGGAGCAGAGACCCTCCTGTCTGTGTTATATGCACCCAGGTCCCGTGACAGACACTGGCAGGCCCCAGCAAGACAGACCTCACACATGGGGTGTGCTTCTGACAGCTGTCACTATGCTGTCTTGGGGTTTGCTGGGTCTGGTGGGGCAAAGACATCAGTGAAGCCTGGTGACAGTGTCTGCAGCATAGCTGTGCCCTCATGGATGTTTGCAATGTATTAGAGAAAATACTCAAACTTCTGTAAATGTGTTACTAGATCGTTAGCCTCAGGTGAGCTTCCGGTGTTGGCATGAGTGGTTTCCTTAGAGCTCCTGGCTGCTGCTCCCTGGCCCCAGCTCAGGACACACAGAGTGCCAGTTCCCCTCAGATCTTTTGCCCTGATGGTTGCTCTTGGGTGATGCTCTGTGATTTCATTCAGGACTGCTACAGATGGATTCTACTTCCTTTAAAATTAGCCACCAACTTCCAGGATTTTAAAAAATCCCTCATTTCACATCTGACTCTAAAAGCTTCACTATCTACATGTGAACTCCTGCAGATTTTTCCGTTGGGGAATTACATCTAAATTCTGTAACTATTAAAAGACAGATCTGGTTTATTTAAGTGTGGTGTTTTGAATTTTTCTTAAACAGCTAAAAATAACCTGTTTTCTAGTCACATACTAGGCAGATAAAAACACATGGGCTGTCTGCCCGTGTCGTGCTTATCACCAGTGCCTCCCAATATCACTACGATAATTCAAAGAATAAGCTTGAAACATAAGCATAGCCACAGGAACTATCCTTATGGTTTTTGTCACTTTAATTTTTGCTCTGAGTAGGTACAGAATCCCTTTGCTTAGAGATGGGGCGCGCATCTGAGTGGCCAGGATGAAGTCTGCTGGTGTTTTTCAGATCAAGTTAACTGCTTCTCTGGACCAGGAGAGTAACAGGGAAGTTTGTTAGGGGGTTGGCGAGGTGGCGGCCATTGCAGGAGTCCAACCCCTGGTACTGAGTGGCTTTGGGTGTCTCACTACAAGGTGCCCTCTGGGGACCTTTCCAGTGGATAACTCGAAACCGCGGTCCTTATCTGTAGAGTGAGAAGCTCTGTACCTTGGGGTCACGATTAAATGTCCTACATGACTGTATGCCCAGCCACGTGCTTGCCTGTAGCTGTGCCCGGGATGAAGGGATGCCAGCCTTGCATTGTGGGGACAGCAGGTGGGCCTGCCCAGCATCTGTGAGTCTCTGAGGGCATCGTTCAGCAGCTGTGGCAGAAAGGTTGGAGATGGGAGCTTGCAGGCCAGGGGTGGGGCCCTGCCTGGCCCTCAGGAGTCCTGTCTCACTGTCACACCTCCCCATCTTGCCCTCACCTGGCTGTCCCGACCTCTGCCACTGACCTTTCTCAGGCCCAGCCCTGACCCTCACCTGCTGCTCACACCACAAGATCCAAAGTGACACCAGCTGTCAGGACGTTTACAGCAGGACTGCAGGTAGGTTCTATTCACCTCTAACCAGAGACAAACGCAGGGAGCTGGGAGGGGAAGCTGCCTGGTCAGCACTGCCTACCAGTCAGTCACAGTCCCTCCTCTAGGCTTCAGACGGGCCACAGCACCTCCCACTGCTCTGGCTTCCTGCTCTTCCTCCCACGTTGTCTGAGTTGGCTGGGCCAGCTGGTCTCACTACGCACAGTGAGTAGCAGACGTGTTCTGACTAAGCTGAGGGCTGAGCCCGTGGCCCTTGGTATAGGTTAGATTTTTAGGCAGTCATGACACCAGTGGGGCAGTGTTGGTTTGCTCTATTTCAATGTTGGCTGGATAGGAACACTTGAATATAAAGTTGTGCCACAGGATGAAGCAGCTTCACTGTGAGCGGCTGGGTCCTGGCACCCCACTCTCAGCTCCCTGGCTTGGGGGTCTCTTGTCGTTTGACCCAGAAGCTCCCACGTGGAGGTTGTACTGCTTCTGTCCTGCAGAAAGGAAAAGAAGGTCCCAACTCTTGACAGACACCTGTTGTGTTCAGAGGTGACATCCAGTGTCTGCCACCTGATGCTTTCACTGACCTGACACTAAAGGAAGCAGCTAGATGCTTTAAAAAGGGGGCTGCTGGGCCAACAACGGGGCTCACTCCTGGGATCCCAGCACTCCGGGAGGCTGAGATGTGTGGAAGTGCATGGATCGCCTCAGCTTAGGAGTTGAGACCAGCCTGAGCAAGAGCAAGACTCCAATTCTACTAAAAAGAGGGGGGAAAAAACTAGCCAGGCGTGGCGGGCACCTATAGTCCCAGGTACTCGGAAGGCTGAGGCAAGAAGATCGCTTGAGCCCAAGAGTTTGAGGTTGCTGTGAGCTATGATGCTACAGCACTCTATCTAGGGCAACAAGAGATTGTCTCAAAAAAAGGAGGTTAGATGGGTGCTGATGGGTGCTGGGTGCTGCTGCTCTCCAGCAAAAGGCCCAGAGTATGAGCTCGGTATATAAACAAAGGCTTGGCAGGACCTCCATCAACAGACACTGCCCAGCTTGTGTCTCCTGGCTCTGACCTGCCCCAGCGTCCCCTAGATGTGCCATGGGGTGGGAACCCACGGAGAAGCAGGGCTGCTCTGGGAACCTGCTGTCTGTGCTGCAGCTGTGGGCGCTCACCTTGATGCTGATGCCATGGGCGGCGAGGTCCCGGCGCAGGGCGTCACAGGCCTCCAGCAAGGGCTTCCTCTCCAAGAGCTGCTGCCGCTGGGCCTCCCTGGGGGCCTCTGGTGTGGTCAGTGCAAACTGTCGGACACTCTGCCGGAACCGTACCAGCTCCTCCACCACACTGTGCAGGGTGGCCGCATTGCCATCCTCTGAAACACACTGAGCCAGCACAGCCATGCTGTCAGTCTGCAGGGTGGGAAGTGCCCACTCGAGGGCACCAGACCAACACCCTCAGCCCTGACCTGCCCCTGAGTCCCTGGAGCTGGCCTCTTTCTGGGAACAGTGCTGGGTGGTCACACGTCTCCACTGTTCTCTCTCAGCTGGCTAACGCCCACTGGGGCACAGTGAGGGCTGCTGCCCAACAGGTGGGCGTTCTCTCATGTCTGCCTATGAGAATGAAAGCAGAGGTGCTCGCTGCAGCCAGACACTCAGAACCATGAAGACGCCCTGTGGCCACACACAGGTGCCCTCTCCCGTCCAGACTGTCCTCCCCTCAGGGTGGCCCTGACAGCTGCTCAGGAAGGGCTGTCCGGCCCAGCTGCCATGGACGTGTGTAAAATGAGACAGACCCAGAGCATTTATAACCCTGGAGTCAAACTATAGGGTGTCCCAAAGGTCACCACACACACACACAGGGAAAATGCGAAATTATACCTAAATGTACATTTATTTACAAAATATTTCCCTACATGTGGATATAAAATATAAAAAGCATGAAACATATAAAATAGGAGTTAATGTTTCCCATCTCTGGAGACCTTTGGGATACCCTATACTTAAATTGTACCTCATACAATTATTACTTCCAAAACAAAAGGTGATTTTTGTTGTTATAAAAATGTGAGCCCAAAGCAGAACCGGACATCAAAGCTTGGCTGCTAGAGACAGTTGAATGAGCTGTGCCTCACCAGGCCCAGGCCCTGTGTCCCTTCTGTTACTGAGTAGCGATGCTGGGACGACTCACGTCAAAGTGAACATTAATACCTACAATGCAAACCCAAGGCCATCTTAGCCCAGTAAAGGTTTCTGTGTAGACAGATGAAGGATAGCATATAAGTAAGTCATGCTTGGAAACTACCACTAAGACATCTATCATCTATGAAGAGCCAGAGACGAGCCCGGCTCAGGCACAGCCAGCAGCCCAGGCCCCCCTGTAAGGATGCAGCGTCCCCGGGGCGCCTGCACCCCGTCCTAGAAGAGCCTGGAGCCTTATGCCAGAACTTCTGTGGGGAGGTCCAAAGAATGACGGACGTGTCAAGGACATGGACAGCTCCCAGGGCTCCTCCCAGCCATATACTTGTAAGATCTGTTGGTGATGGTTTTCAAGTAAAACAGAAAACCTTGAGTCCATACTGACGTGTACATAAGCAGATGCTCGTGGGAGGGTCACAGTTATCTTCACAAAGACTTCTTGCTTACCAGCAAGAACAGAGCAAAGGTGGCAGCAGCCTCAGGGAATGTCACCAGGGAGGCATAAGTGGGGCTTGTGCCCCTCCCAGGATGCTCAGAGAATGGCTTCTGGAATGTTCCTACCAAAGGCACAGAGCCTGACCCTGACCGCTAGACACAGGGTGAACACACACTGAGGCCCTTGCACATGGAGCTGGCCTGGGTCAAGGTTAGGAAGGTCAAGGGAGACTGAGGACTGTCCCAGGTAGAAGGAGGTGGAAGTCATGTGACTGTAGCACAAGCTTCTGAACAGAGCATTCCACCACAGGGACATCGCTGGGCCCGCGGGTGAAACCTGAAGGGTCTGGCTGGAGGGTCCAGTCTGTGGGATCACAGTCTCGGGCAGGGGGCTCAGCCCGGGGCTTATCCTCACGTGGTTCGAGAAACAATTTACATTGTCTTCCTCTGTGTGTGACTTCTCCCACATTTTAAGCCTTTTTTTTTTTTTCTTTTGTAAGACAGAGTCTCACTACGTCACCCTTGGTAGAATGCCGTGGCATCACAGCTCACAGCAACCTCAAACTCTTGGGCTTAAGTGATTCTCTTGCCTCAGCCTCCCAAGAAGCTGGGACTACAACCATCCACCATACACCCGGCTATTTTTTGTTGCAGTTGTCATTGTTCAGCAGGCCTGGGCCAAACTCACCACCCTCGGTGTATGTGGCTGGTGCCGTCACCACTGTGCTACGGGCACCAAGCCACATTTTAAGTCTTTCTAAACAAGTGTCTGCAGAGCTGACGAGCCCGGCTGAGCCCTGTGCTCACAAGTGTTTGCAACTGGGAAGTGGCACCCCACATTCCAGTTGGTGAGCGTTAGCCCTGAGTGTGTTTCCAGGAAAGTAACATTTGCAAGCAAATTAATTTGGCATGATATTTACCTGCTAAGAGGGTAAAGGTTATTATACCAACAAGTAGGGGATTCCATGATCAAGCGCTTAAAAGAGAAGGACCTACCTGCTGTTGTGCCAGAGAAATTCCAATAGTCCCAAAAAACTGTTCAATGTAGGAGACGATGGCGCCAAATACTGCTGGGCTTCTCGGGCCACCTGGGTCCTGTAAGGAAGCAGCCGACAAAGGCTCTCAGCACAGTTGGACGCTGGCGTGCCTGGGAAACTCAGGGAGAGCGTCAGGGCCCCTGCGTTTCTGTTCAGCTTCTGTCTTGGAAGGGGACAGCTCCACCATCAGCTGGCCTCGCTGGCAGACCACACGGTGTGGGCGCGGCAGGAGTCTCTAGCACAGCAGTTCTCAACCTGTGGGTTGTGACCCACAGGAACTGTATTAAAGGGTCGCGGCATTAAGAAGGTTGAGAACCACCGCTCTAGCACCTCCAACCCAGTCTGTATCATTAGGGGATGGTGGTATAAGCTCACCATGGTGGGTGACAGGCTAAAAGGGACAGTGGGCTCTGGTGCGTGGCAGGTGGAGGGTGAGTGGGACCTGGGCTCGATTTCTAAGTCAGAAAACGAAGAAACCCTGACATGGGGTTTCTGTCAGAGGCACAGATGCTCGTGGGCCACCAGCCTTCGTTCCTGGGCACAGGTGCAACAGACAGCTGTAGGCAGCCAGGTCCCAGGACCCCCTGTAGCCTGAGCAGGGGCAGGGCAGACAGGAGGCCAGGGACAGCCTTGGAAAGGCCGCCTGGGCAGAGTGTACTCCGCTACAGCAGTCCTGGCCACTGGACCCGCCCTGCCCGGCAGTACCCGGTGGTGTCTGTGCCGTGACTGAAGTGCTTGTGCCCTATACACCAACCAGCGGTGCGGCTCAGGAGACCGTGGCCCTACGGTCTGCCTGTGTTGGTCGGACCACACGTATATCACATAGGCACGGGCCCTGCATGCTTCACTGCCCCCAGGTCACCTGCAGGCTTGCAAAAGATGCAGCCTTCCGGTCCCACTGCTCACTCTGATGCAGACTCCCATCTGGAATCTGCTATAAAATGCACACGGAGCACAGCCAGAGGCGGAGCCCTCCACCAAGGCACGGAGCTAATTGGGGATTTGGACCAGAAACTGTGAATGTTACCAAAGGTGGGAAAGGCACCAAGGCCGCCTCAAACAGGGTCTTCAGAGCTGTGTCACCCTCCTGGGTTCTGGAGGCCAGCACCTGCCTGACAGTCCCCGTCCCAACCCCAGATTATGGCAGAGGGACCCTCAAAAGTACTCAGGAACCAAAATCTGCTGCCCATCTCCTCTGCCTCCGCCCAACACTGCAAATGCCCCCAGTGACTAGCAGTTCAGGCTCAGCCCCACATGCAGACTGCACAGTGCCTACAAGGGGGAAGTGGGTCTTTCCCTGGAAAGTTCTGCACAGAGGCTGTCTCTGAACTGCATGGTGGTGGTCCCTGTAGTCCCAAGTAGATGGGAGACTGACACCAGATCATTGGTTGGGGCCAGGAGTTAAGAGTTCAAGGTACATAGCTTCCACCTCAAAACCAAGAAAACTTTTCTAGGAAAGTGTCAGGACTGGAGCGTGTATAGACCTGTTCTCTGAGGACCAAGCACACCTGGACCCTGAGGAGGTGGCTGTCCCCAGGTGGCCTCAAGGCCCAAGCTGGGTGGGGACATGCCTGACCCTGTGCACAGCTGCCTCCTGGTTCCTGTGAGCAACAAACTCAGGCTCCACCAAGCTCGGCCCGTGACAGGAGGGTCAAACATGGTGTGCCACTCTGCGTGTTCCCAGAGTCACTGCTCTGGACAGCTGGGAAATGAGGGAAGACCGTGCAAACTGGGCAAGCTCTAGGGCTCTTACTGGGGGACTGGCCAGTGGCCTTCAGGTGCCACCAGCTGTGGGAGGCAGTGTCACCAGAGCCATGTCTGTTACTTCCACATGAGAAAGACCTGGTGGGTAGCAGGCTGGTGAGGCTGTCAGCTCCTGGGTTACCTGAGCCGCCCGGAGCTGTCCATTCCCGAGGTGTACGAGGCCCAGGATGGCGTCCACAGCCCTGGGTGTGTCAAAGTCATCCGCCAACGCGGCCCACACGGCCCCCTTGGTTCTGGAGAGGCTGCAGAGAGATGAGGAAAGAATGGTCGCCAAGGCCGTGGGGAGGCTGACCTGGCCAAGCCTGTTCCTCCAAGGCAAGGCCCTGGGAGATGGGCTGGGGCCTTAGTCTGGGTGTCCTGGCATGTCACCTCACAAACCTGTGTGGGGGAGTTGTGACCGGCAGCATCAGCTCCAAACCAACAGGCCACTGGGTCACTCTTGTCTAGCGGGGGGTGGGGGGGGAAGCCTGTACAGCTGTGTCTAAACACCCGAGGCACCTGTGTGCCCTTCCTCACAGCCCCAGGGAGAAGCTGAGGGGGCTGAGGAGGCAAAGCTTCCCCTTCACTGCACCATGCTGTGTGTCAGAGCCACTTGCGGACAGGGACAGGCAGAAATGGGCAGAAACGGGCTGGCTCTTGCTACCTGTCCCAAGACGGGACTTGAGTGGGGGCAAGAGCAGGGGTTCCGGCAGGCTCCATCCTTGTGGAGGGAAGGCCTTGGGGGATTGTGCCCAAAGCCGCCAGTCAGCCTCCTGGAGACTGAGTCTCCAGATGCATCCCTGGTGTCCCTTAGCCCTGCAGCTTCCCACTACCCTGCCTGACGTCAGCCACCAAATCTGATGTGACACATGTGACAGAAGGGAACGTTCATAGAACACGACGACCCTGGTTAGCGCTGGAGTCGGAGTCGCCCTGGTGGCTGTCCTGCGTCTATGTGTCTCAGCCTGGGCAGCTATGTGGACACAAGTGTGTGCCCCCTCAGGCGACCACAGGTCACTATTAGCAGAGAGGCCGGCGGGGTGGGCTGTGCCCCTGGCTTGCAGCAGAATTGTCCCCAATTCCTGATGGAGGTCCGGCTTTTGGCTTCAGCCACTGAGACCGTGCTGTGTGCCCCCGACCCTGCCGTGACACGCCCATTTCCCTAAAGGCCCGGGGCATCCACTACCTGCTTAGTCTTCCCCTAACCAGGAGGTCCAGTGACGACAGCCTCTGCGTCCACACACCAAAACCCCAGCCACTCTGCCAGGCTTAGGTGAGCACCGGATGTCAGTCACAGCCCCATGAGCACCCACAGGGGGGTTCGCCCCTCCAGGCACCCCTGCCCGCAGGGAGATGTGGACTTGCCCAAGGACATGAGGCTGGTGACCAGGGCCCTGTGTGTCTCTTACCCCTCCCACAGCTGGTCTTCCTGGACAGGGCTGCAGGCCAGCTGCCCCTTCATGTAGGCACGTGCATCCCCGAGGAAGGAGCGCAGCCCCAGGATCAGGTGTTGGGCGTGCAGCATGGCATTGTCGCTGTAGTCGATGGCTGAGGAAGAGACAGTGCCTGAGGGTTGGCAGAGTCCCGACACACAGAGCATGGAGATGCTGCCCACCTGGAAAGAGTCCCTGGAGCCCACCAGACGCAGACCACAAGGTCGTCCCTGCCCAGTGTCACCTGTCCCAGAACAACCAGGTGAACCACAGAACGACATCCCGACACTTCTAGCTGGGGGGTGTGATCCCACTGACGGCACAGCTAACTCTGGAGGGAATGTGCCCGCTGGCACCACAAGCACACTGGGCTTAGGAGGCCCAAGGGTGAGGGTGTGGAGAGAGCTTGCAGTGCTGTGCCCACCATTCAGGATGCAGGCCTGACAGTGGGGCCTAAGGCTTGTCAGATTCCAGAGAGGGGGAGACCAGGGGACCCCACCTGACACAGTGGACAGCCTGGGCCTTCTTCAGAACCGGGCGTGGCAGCCAGCGCACAAGATGGTGCTGTTTGGCCATCGTTTTGCTGTCCCCAGTCACTGTTGGGAGTGACTCACTTCCAGGCCGAACAGAGCCAGCACTGACCTGGAGCCGCTCACCTGACCTGTAGCTGCTCTGTGTGCAGAAAAGCCGGAAGACGTCGGGGGAAAATGTCCGCAGAAAGTCCTATTAGGGAGAAGCAGGCAAGTCACAGTGCTGGTCTCAACATTTTGTCTCACTCAGAGGTCACATTATTTACTACAATTACGTGAGTTGATCTATACATAACAAGAAATCAGGAATTTTTTGGAAAAGCCTCATTTTGACACTGAACTCCCACAGGCACCACCCTTTCTTCTGGGAGTCCCCCAGTTCAGACACTTAATTGTCTCTGTCAACCTCAGCGTTTGGGGGAAAGACCAGAAGCCTGAAATTCCTGCTCCGAGCGGCCCAGGGAGAAGTCTGTTCTACTCCCAGCCCTGGCACTCTCAGCTATGGCATAGATGGAAGACAGAAGACGGGGTCATAGCCGGCCCCAGGGCAGCCCCATGCTTGCTTAGAATGTGTCTGGCAGGAAGGGGCAGGAGAGATGCTCCAGAAGAATGCAGAGGTCAGATGAGCTGACCTCAAGCTCAGCATGGAGCAAAGGCCCAGCCCCCAGTGGCAGCGCGGCGAGACCCTGAGATTAACCATAGGCTGCGTTCATTTCCTGGAGAATAAACCATCGTGCCTCTGATTAAACATTAGTAAAACCAATAACCCAACCAGTATCAGCCTGATAGAGAACTTAATGCTTGGGTGGCTCCTGTGGCTCACAGGGAGTAGGGCCCTGGCCCCGGCCCCGGCCCCTGCCAAACTGCAACAAAAGAAATAGCCAGGCGTTGTGGCGGGCGCCTGTAGTCCCAGCTACTCGGGAGGCTGAGGCAAGAGAATCACCTAAGCCCAAGGGCTGGAGGTTGCTGTGAGCCATGTGACACCACGGCACTCTACCAAGGGTGACAAAGTAGAAAAAAAAGAAAAGAAAATTTAATGCTTGCAAAGAAATGAATTATTTCTATATTCGGAAGGGCAACATGGAAAAACTCCAATGAGCTCATCAGAGGTAACCCCTGAACCAGCAAGACACAGAACAAAATCTCCCTGAGGTGGCCAGTGTCAAGTCCTGGCAATTACTTTATTTTATTTATTTATTTTTTGAGACAGAGTCTCACTTTGTCACCCTCTGTAGCGTGTTGTGGTATCACAGCTCCCAGTAACCAGCAGAGATGAGATTGGGGAGAGTGAAAGAAGAGAGAAGGGGTCTGCCCAGGGCTCCAAACACAGCCCCAGGGAAGAAAGTATGAACCCGACTTCTCTCCCTGCCCCACACCGACATGCTCAGATGTCACCCCCCACAGGCAGCTCATGGCACGGGCCCCAGGAAAGCCTCCCCAACACAGTAGAAGGCAGTAAAACGGCTCCCTCTGCCACACATATGTCCTTTGTCCCTCGCAGGAGAGCAGCCAGCCCCATTCCCTGGGGTAGGCCTGGCTGGTGCAAGGTGACAGGAGGCCACAGCACCAGCTGGCCTAGACAGAGTCTGCAACCCTGCCCGAGAAGGGTGAGCAGGAAGCAGGCTGGCCAATGAGCTCGGAGGACAGCTCAGAGCACCGTGTCAAACAGATATTGGCTCAGCACCCGTAGCTCAGTGAGTAGGGTGCCAGCCACATACACCGAGGCTGGCAGGTTCAAACCCGGCTCGTCAGATCCCAGAGAGGGATCTTGCTAAACAACGACAACTGCAACCAAAAACAGCTGCAGTGACAACTGCAACCAACAACTGCTTGCTAAACAACAACTGCAACCAAAAAACAGCTGGGCACTGTGGCAGGCGCCTGTAGTCCTGGCTACTCGGGAGGCTGAGGCAAGATAATCGCTTAAGCCCAAGAGTTTGATGTTGCTGTGAGACCAAGGGCGATGTAGTGAGACTGTCTCAAAAAAAAAGACACAGATATTTACAGGTACAGATGCTGCCCTAACACACTGCTCGAGGCCCTGCTGAGCTCAAAAGCACAACTGAAGGGTGTTGTATGGTGCGAGGGCTCTCCTAGGCTGCTGCTGTCCCCAACCAGGGCAGCCTCCTCTCCTACCAGGGAAAGCGAGTTGGTGGTGGATGGGTCTGGGCTGCCTCCCCCAGGTGGGCACCCAGCTCCACCCTCGCTGCACTCCTGGTCTGTGCACACCTGGGGCAGTGCTCAAGGGGTGGGGCACTAAGTTTTCTTTCTTTTTGTTTGTTTTGTTGAGGTAGAGTCTCACATTGTCACCCTTGATACAGTGCTGTGGTGTCATATCTCACAGCAACCTCAAACTCTTAGGCTCAAGTGATTCATTTGCCTCAGCTTCCCTAGTACTATAGGCGCCCACCACAACGCCTGCTATTTTTTTTTGTTTGTTTAGCAGGCCTGGGCCAGGTTCAAACCCACCAGCCCTGGAGCATGTGGCCAGTACCCGAACTGCTGAGCTATGGGCACCCAGCTTAGGGGGGGCACTAAGTTTTCATACTGCTCTGGTTCCACTTTATAGCCTGGCCACAGCCACCTAAGAGGTGAGAAGTGACCATGCTGCTATGTTTGTGCTGGAAGCCTCTCTGAGAGTTAGGTGATCTCCTGGGCACGGTGGCCACAGGACTGTTTCCCTGTGGACACCAGGCAGTGGTTGTGGCAAGTGCTCTGTTCTGAGCTGTTATGAGCTCACAGGGGCAGTGCAGAGGACAGCCGGCAGCCGCTGCTCCCTAACACCTGTGCTGGGCCGGCCCCTGAGCCACCCTTCAGCCAGGCCCTCCCACGCTCAGAAAGGAGCAGTAACTGGAAGCAGGTCTGAATCCTTCCCTGAGCTCCAGAGGTCTTCCACACTGACTCACTCAGTCTCTGTTAAGTGGGAAGAACCAGAATTCTTCATGCAGACCATTAGGAAAACTCCTGGTGCTCTCCAAAGCCTTGAGGACTGTTGAGAAAACTGCCTTCTGCCAGAAACCAGCTTGAATGTGGGCCAACAGCTTAATGTCCCCAAAGAGCTATGGGCCAAGGGTACTTGCAGGCTAGCCAAAAAATACACAGTAAAACTAGCTGAGGAATATGCACAGCTGAATTCAACACAGCTAGTAAACATAGAAGTGGAGATCTAATATCTAGTTGCTGTTCTTCACCTAATTAATAAGAAACACTTACCTGATCACACTTGTAATTTGCTGCAGAAGAGACCTAGGAAATGGACATTTGCATCAACCTGGGTGGGAAGGTCAATGCCGCTTACTGTCAGTCACTACATCCCCGTCACTCTGAAAGTGCTGCGGGGGCTGACGTGCAGCTCTGCTCACGGCCTCACCCTAAGTTACAAATCATGAGATACCCAGCACAGCATTGTAGACTCCAGAGTACAGGTCTCATGGGCACTGCCGTAAGCCACAAAGTCCTTACTAAGCATAAGCAGACACGGCAATGCCCATGACATTCAGAATGCACACAGCCTAGTGCAAAAGGTGATGTCCTTCTAAATTTAAATGGCCGTCAGGAGAACACTCTTCACATTAATCAGGGTACACACACAGGGGCAGTTTAGCCTGAACCAGGCTCCAACCCGCCACCCGGGGCCGGTGCCCTACTCCCTGAGCCATAGGCGCCACCCGGACCACACACCTGTAATGAAATGCCAGGGACAGAAAACCAGGAATCTAAGACTCACTCAGTGAGGAAAGCAAGAGCTCACCGCGCTGCCACGGGGTACAGAGAAGGTCAGGAACACACGTGGAGAGAGAGTCCTTCTCCCTGCCCCCACAGCCTAGAAGCTGGTAACAGGAGGACGTGGGCAGGCAGGAGACCTGCTGTCTACATTGTGCACCTTTTAATTTTTCAATCACATACTTCTTTCCCTTGTCTGTGTTTTTCAAACTTTCTACAATAAAATACATTACTTCTGTAATTGATTAAAACATTACTTAATGCTCAGCGCCTGTAGCACAGTGGTTACGGCACCGGCCATATACACCCAGGCTGGTGGGTTCGAATTCAGCCCAGGCCTGCTAAACAACAATTACATGTGCAACAACAAAAAAATAGCCGGATGTTATGGCGGGCACCAGTAGTCCCAGTTACTTAGGAGGCTGAGGCAAGAGAATGGCTTAAGTCCAAGAGTTTGCGATTACTGTGAAGCTGTGATGCCACAGCACTCTACTGAAGGTGACATAGTGAGACTCTGTCTCAAAAAAAAAAAAAATTACTTAAATATTTGGGGTGGGTAGAAGGCAGTATGCTCCTCATGTGTCAGAGAGCAGAGAAGGACCAATATGTATTGGTTTAATCCATAATACCCACCCTGGAAAGATAATCCAGAAACAAAACTGAGCAGTGACTGGCAGGGATGGGTACAGTGGGTGCAGGCAGGGATCCAGCCTCCTCCACACTTCTCTCTACACTCTTGACACTGAACCCTGCAAACATTTTACATTTTTAAAAAATAAAATTGAAAAGAGGGCAGAGACATTGTCAGATCAGAAACAACCTGAACAAATGCACGGCCCAAGTGACGACAAGATCGGTCCTCTCTCACTGTAATAAGCACAGCCCAACACCTCAGTGGACGCATTCTAAGAAATACCAGCCCAGAATCTGCACGTCCACAGAAACAGAAGGTAGCTGAGTGGTTGTCGGGGGACAGAGAAGTGACTGCAAATGGGTGTGGTGGTGCTTCTTGAGGTGACAAAAATATTCTTAGAAGCAATGGTTGCACAACTGCAAATATGCCACACACCACTGACCAGGACAGCCTAAAAGGGTGAATTATATGGTGTGTGAATATTTCAACAAAACTATTATTTTTAAAAGAAAAGCAAAGACATACAATAACAAAGAAAATACCCTGAAGGCGATGTTAAACAGTTTGATGAAAACATTTCAGATTGTATATGAAACCAGCACATTGGCTCGGCGCCTGTGGCTCAGCAGGCTAAGGCGCCAGCCACGTACACCTGAGCTGGCAGGTTCGAATCCAGCCCGGGCCCGCCAAACAACAATGACGGCTGCAACCGAAAAATGGCTGGGCATTGTGGCGGGCACCTGTAGTCCCAGCTACTTGGGAGGCGGAGGCAGAAGACTCGCTTGAGCCCAGGAATTGGATGGAGGTTGCTGTGAGCTGTGATGCCACAGCACTCTATCCAGGGTGACAGCTTGAGACTCTGTCTCAAAAAACAAAAAAAAAAACAAACAAAAAAAAGAAACCAGCACATTGTATCCTTTGATTGCACTAATGTACGCAGCTATGATTTAATAATAAAAAATAAAAATAAAATAAAAATTAAAAAAAGAAAAGTAAAGAAATCTAAAACTGTACGCAATAGCTTTACTGTTCATAGTAATACTGGCATTAAGTTTTTAAACTAATTTTGTGTGTATTTTAAAGTAAAGCAAAAAGTTGATATGGTGTTCTAAGAAAACAGGATTTTTAGTAAAAAGGGGGGAGCTTTAAAAAAGCCCCATGATATTAAATTTTATTTAGATATATCAAAATGAACTCAAATAAATTATCTATTTTAGATATTTACAAGTATGTTTTCCTCCCCCAGCTCTGTCCCCGGAAAAGGCCTAGAAATAATGTCACTCCAGTAGCACTCAATGTACGGAGTGCCCAAATTGTGTCTTCAAAAATCGCACCTCTCCCCAAAGGCAGTGAGGCCCCTGGAGAAGTGGCAGGTGTGGGCAGGAAAGCAAAAGGCGGTGGTGGTGGGGTGTACCAGAAAATGAGTGGCCGGGGCCATGGGACCCAGCAGCCAGTGGGAAGAGCCCTCTTTGGCCAAATCCGGATGATTTCAAACACTGACTGAGTGAGAGTACGCTAAATAAATATAAATCCTTAACTTTGTAGTGGTATTGAGACAAAACCCTTTGCTTTAAAGAACAATGCAAACCCATAGTGGAAAAGATCAAAGTACCAGGATGAGATAACCACAACTTTGTAACCACCCGTGAAATCCACCATGAAGGTGAAGCCTCAGAAACCGCCAGGTGGGAGGTTGTTGAAACAAGAAGTCACATGGCACACCACCAGTCGGTCTTAGTACCATGAGAAAGACACAGAACTAGAAGACGGGGTGGAGGTCATCCCTTAAGCAAAGGTCAAACTTCCCACCAAGAATCATGGGGACAGGCCAGGCGCAGTTGGCTCATGCCTGTAATCCCAGCATTCTGGGAGGCCTCGGCTGGTGGATTGCCTGAGCTCACAGGTTCGAGACCAGCCTGAGTAAGTATGAGACCCCCCCACCTCCAAAACTAGCCGGGTGTTGTGCCAGGCGGGCGCCTGTAGTCCCAGCTACTCGGGAGGCTGAGGCAATAGAATCATCTAAGCCCAAAAGCTGGAGGTTGCTGTGAGCTGTTACACCACAGCACTCTACCCAGGGCGACAAAGTGAGACTCAGTCTCAAAAAAAAAAAAAAAAAAGACGCTGACTGCCACTAAGAGAAAAAAAAAAGACTCCTGGGGATAACCTAACCTGGCCCCAGAGGCCTAAGGTGTGAGCGTCACCTCCCAGGCAAGCCTGGAGGCCTCACGTCCAGTTAAAGGAAGTGTGGCAGACAGAAGAGCAAGTTAAATGATGCCAGGAAGAGACAGACAAACCTAATTCAGAAGGGGCAGGACGGCAGGAGAGCTGGCCCAGTCTCGTCAGAGTCAACGGCCTGCCGGGCATGGTGCCTCAAGCCTATAATCCCAGCACCGTGGGAGGCTGAGGAGGGGAACTGCTTGAGCTCAGGAGTTTGTGACTTGCCTGAGCAAGAGTAAGACCCTGACTCATAAAAAAATGAAAAACCCAGCCAGGCGCCATGGCTAAGGCGGCAGGATGCCCACAGCCCAAGTCGAGGTTGCAGTGAGCTATGACACCACTGCACCCTGCTTAGGGCACAGGGTCGGACTCTGTCTCAACAACAACAAGAAGTCAACGTCCCAGGGAAATAAAAGCAGAGAGGATGCTGCACGTTAGCAACCAGGGAAGAGCAACGCGGGACTCATCCTTACAAAGAAGGGACTTCCAGCTGAATGCAGCGCCAGTGGATCTTAAGGACGTTACGGTCAGCAAAATGACCCAGTTACAAAAGGACAACACTATGTGATTCCACATGCATGAGACCCAGAGTGGCCAAAATCACGGGAACGGGAAGTAGAGGGTGGCTGCCAGTGACTGGGGGCAGAGCGGAGGGAGACAGGAAGTTGGTCAATGGAACTTTGGTTTTGTAAGATACAAAGTTCCAGAGATGGTTGCACAACAGCGTGAACTTACTTAACACCACTGAACTGCACAATTAAAAATGGTTAAGATGATAAATTTTACATTCATGTTTTTATCACAATTATAATAAAACTTAAAAAGATATGGCATACAAATGCAATACATGAACCTTGATCAGATCTCGTTAAAAAGCTGCAAAACTTGGAGATAAACGGAGGAGTCAGAACATGGACAAGGTGACATCAGGAAATTCCTGGCCTCGTTTTTCAGGAGTGGCTTGTAGAATCCGGAAGTGTCATGATGTCTCCAGTGTATTTTCTAATGGTTAAATGGCAGGCATATGCAGGTGTGCGCACACACTCTCTCCCCACCAGTACAGACGGCGCAGCTCTAAGTACAGAGCCCATCACCCACAGCGAGCCTCCAGGGTGTGTGGATTATTTTGAGCTAAAGACCACTGAAAACCAGCAGATGCAGGAAAATTCCCTCTTTTGTAAAGGGAATTTCCTTTGTAAAAGGCACCTCTATCTCCTGTATCAGGCAAAGAACAGCGCTCATCTCCGAGAAACTTAAATTTGCAAAACAAGCTAGTGAACATTTGTTTCAGTTCTTTTCCTGGTCACCATCCAAACACTTGCCTCCCCTTCTTAAGCGCCAAATCCTTTTTGTTTATTTAGCCAAGATGCTCCACAGGCAGACCTCGGAGACAGAGGTGATTTCCAGAAAACGGCAATAAAGCAAGTATCTCAATAAAGCAATCCACACAGACACTTCGGCATCCCAGTGTGCATAAAAGTTCTGTTTATACTGCACTACAGTCTATTTAGTGGACAGTAGCTTTACATGTAAAACAACCCAATGTACATACCTTAATTTAAAAGTATTGCAAAAAACGTCCATCATCATCTGAGCCTTCAATGAGTCCCAACCTTTTAGCGGGGAGGTCTTGCCTCGATGCTGATGGTGCAGACTGATCAGGGTGGGGGCTGCTGGAGGCTGGGGTGGCTGTGGCAATTTCTTAGAATGAGAAAACGGTGAAGCTTGTCCCATCTATTAACTCTTCCCTTCTGTAGCACACAATGTTCCTTAATAGCATTTTATCCACAGTGGAACTTCCTTCAGAATTGGACTCCCTTCTCAAATCCTGCCCCTGCCGTACCAACTGAGTTTATGGAATATTCCAAATGCCTTGTTGTCATTTCAACAGTGTTCCCAGCACCTTCACCAGGAGTAGATTCCGCCTCAACACAGCACTTTTTTTGCCCATCCATGAGAAGCAGCTCCTCATCCACCCAAGCTTGATAGTGAGATCGCAGCAACTCGGCCCGTCTCCAGGCTCACTTCCCACTCTGGTTCCCGCTATTTCCAGCACATCGGCGGGGACTTGCTCCACGGGAGTCTTCCTGAAAGTCATCCACGAGCATTGGAACCACCGTCTAGTAATCTCTTGTTAATGTTGATATTTTGACGTCCTCCCATAATCACGTGTTCCTCACAGCATCATCTGGAATGGTGACTCCTTTCCAGCATGAGTTCAGCTGACTTTGCCCAGCCCATCAGAGGAACGGCCATCTGTGGAGCCACAGCCTTATGAAGGCATTCCTTTTTCTGTTGTTACTGAGACAAGGTCTCACTCTATTGCCTGGGCTGCAGTGCAGTGGCAGAATCACAGCTCACTGTAACCACAAACTTCTGGGCGCAGACGATCTTCCTGGCATAGCCGCCTGAGTAGCTGGAACTTTTCTGGGTTTTTAGTAGAGACAAGATCTTGCTATGTTGCTCAGGCTGGTCTCAAACACCTGTGCTCAAGCTATCTCTCCACCTTGGCCTCTCAAAATGCTAGGATTACAGGAAAGAGTCCCTGTGCCCAACCTGAAAGGACTTGAAAGTCAAAGTGACTCCTCGGCCATGGACTGCACGACATGGTAGCAGGCAGGAAAACGGCAATAACCTCCTCATGCACTCCCTCCGAGCCCTTGTGTGACCAGGTTGCTCATGAAACATGCAGCAACATTTTTTTTTTTTACGTTTTATTTTATTTTATTTTATTTGTTGTTGTTGCAGTTTGGCCAGTGCTGGGCTTGAACCCGCCACCCTCAGTATATGGGGCCGGCGCCCCACTCCCTGAGCCACAGGCACCGCCCAGCAGCAACATTTTGAAAGGCATTTTTTTTTGAGCAGGTCTCAATAGTAACCTTAACATATTTTGTTTACCATGTGAACATCAGCTGTGCTGTTGTCCAGGCTTTGTCGTTCCCTTTACACGGCACAGGCAGAACAGACAGACGCAGCATAACTCTGAAGGGCTCTGGTCAGTGAGCACTGGCCTCAGTGCAAAGTGGCCAGCTGCACTGTCTCCTACCAGGCCAGCCTGTCCAGGGAAGCTCTGCGGCCAGGCGCTGGCTTCTCCTCCCTCGATACACAACTTCTGCAGTGTCTTGGTCCCACAGGAGGTTATTGTGGCTACTTCTTCAGGGCCGCCCTCTTCCTCAGTGGTCCCGGCTGGACTTTCCGACTCAGACGCTGGAGCTTCTACAGCACCTGCTTCTGGCACCTGCTGCTTCTCTCCTCAAACCTCACAAACCACACTGCGCCCCTTTGCCGCCTCTCAGCCTGAATCACAGAACCGCAGGGTCCCGGGTTAGGCTTTGGCTCAGGGAAGGCTGTGGCTGTGTGTTCTTCTATCCAGACCACCCAACTCTGTCTCAGCGGTGACGCCGTTTCCCTTTCCAGCCGCTCATGTCTTCGCTGGAGCAGCACTTTGATTCCTTCAGGAACTTTTCTGTGCATTCACAACCTGGCTAACTGGAGCTAGTGGCCGGGCTTTCAGCCTGTCTTGGCTTTTGACACGCCTTCCTCCCAGAGCTTAGTCATTTCTAGCTTTTGATTTAAAGTGAGAGCTGACTGTTCCTTTCACTGGAGCACTAGGAGGCCACTTGCAGGGTTCCTAACTGGTGTAATTTCAATACTGTTGTGTCCAGAGAATAGAGAGGCCTGGGACAGGCCAGCAGGTGCAGCAGTCAGAACTCACACACATCAAGTTTGCCACCTTGTACAGACCCAGTTTGGGATGCCACAAAACAGTTACAGCCGTGACATCAAAGATCACCGATCACCATGACAGACAATAGTGAAAAAGTTAAAAATTCAGACAAGAATTGGCTAAACATAACAGACACAAAGTGAGCTGGTGGGGCCAGCTCTCTAGAGGCTTGCGAGATGCAGGGTTAACACAAACCTTCCACTTGTAGGAACGCCCCGTATCTGTGACCTGCACTGATGAGAAGCAGGCCTGACGGGCCCAGGTCCCGCCACCCCACGGCTGCTCACTGCCGTGTGCTCTGTGTGCATACGTGAATGCACGCGTGAATGCACTTCAGTCTTTCTCTTGCTCATCTGTCTTTGGCTGGTTTAACTCACAGGGCTCCAGCCAGGGACCTAAGCTGGGTAGAGGGAAAAGATTTCCTTACTACACAACAAATATAGCAAAATAATGGCCACTACTGAATCCACACGGTGGTAAATGAATGTTGCTTTTAATGTTTCTGTATGTTTGAAAATTTTCCTAGAATAAAATTGAAAGATTCTGTTTAAGTAAAGTATGTAGCACCAACAGCTCGGTGGGTAGGGGCACCAGCCACATACACCAAGGCTGGCGGGTTCGAACCCAGCTCAGGCCAGCTAAACAACAATGACAACTGCAATAGAAAAATAGCCAGGCTTGGACGGCACCTGTGGCTCAGTGGGTAAGGCGCCAGCCCCATATGCTGAGGGTGGCGGGTTCAAACCCAGCCCTGGCCAAAATGCAACAAAAAAATGGCCGGGCGCTGTGGCAGGCACCTGTGGTCCCAGCTGCTTGGGAGGCTGAGGCAAGAGAATCACCTAAGCCCAAGGAGTTTGGAGGTTGCTGTGAGCTGTGACGCCACGGCACTCCACCGAGGGTTAATAAGTAAGACTATCTCAAAAAAAAAAAAAAAAAAGAAAAGAAAGAAAGAAAAATAGCCAGGCGTCATGGCAGGTGCCAGTAGTCCCAGCTACTCAGGAAGCTGAAGCAAGAGAATTGCTTAAGCCCAAGAGTTTGAAGTTGCCATGAGCAAAAAAAAAAAAAAAGTACGTAAAAAGCACTGTGTGCAGGGCGGCACCTGTGGCCCAGTGGGCAGGGCACCAGCCCCATATACTGTGGGTGCCAGGTTCAAACCCAGCCCGGGCCAAACTGCAACAACAACGAAAAAAAAAAATAGCCGGGCGTTGTGGCAGGCTCCTGGAGTCCCAACTACTCAGTAGTCCCTACTGAGGCAAGAGAATCACCCAAGCCCAGGAGTTGGAGGTTGCGGTGAGCTGTGATGCCACTGCACTCTACCAAGGGCAGTAAAGTGAGGCTCTGTCTCTTAAACAGCAAAAACCACACAAACCATTGCACAATCACACCAGCAGGGCAAGGCTGGTGCAGGAAGGGTAGGAATTCAGCAAACGCAGTTCCAGAGGGAAAACTGTCCAACACGGAACAGGGAAAAAGGCACACACACAGCCGCAGACAAGAGGGAAGCCAGGGCAGGACTGGCAGGGCAAGGAGGTGCTGGAAGGAACCCTGAGAGCTGCTGAGCAGAGAGTAACCAGAGGAGACCAAACACGTGGCAAGGATCTGAGGGCCACGGGACCAAGCGACCTCGCAGACACAGAAGCCTGATGCACGTTACCTTAATAGCAATGTAGTTCTTTAACGACTTGGACATTTTTTCTTCTTTGCCTTTCACGTGCAAATGCCCTGAAACAAACAAAAAAAAAACCTGAAAACTTCTGTTCTGAACTGGATGAGGAGAAAGACTCTGCAGCCCATGAGAGGTTGCCAAGTGGGGAGCAAAGCTGCTGCTCCTGGGGGACCCTGGGCCACAGTGTGGCCTCAGGCCTTTCCCCCTACCTCGTCCCACCCCAGCCCCCAGAAGACAGGCATGAGCTGTACCCATGATACCTACAGACTGTGTGCAGGGGCTGCCTCCACTTGCAGTGGCCCCCCAGGGAGATGGCAACCCCCCAGGTAGATGTGGACCCCCCCAGGGAGACACAGTAGCCCCCAGGGAGATGCAGCTCCCCCATCTCAGACACGTGGCCCCAGCCTATTCTGTGGCTTCAGGCACACACAGCCCCGTGCAGGGCTGATGCCACAGGTGCCCTGGCTGACTCAGAGCTGAGGCCAGATGGGCGACCTTGACAGCAATATTTCATATTTTACCCTTTCTTGTAATCTGAGACACTAATTTGACTAAATACCTGAGGAAATGAGAAATCTCTCACTTGGCAAATTGGGCTCTCAGCAAGAACCTGTTCCGAACATCCCAGCCTAGCCTGCAGGTCTCTGAGTGTGACGAATCACAGCTTCTGTTGAGTTGTTTCCCTGGACTTTTCAAGAACTTGGTCTGGCCCCACTCCCCCAATGTATGTGAAAGACAGGAAGAAAATCAAACCCATTTAGGGAAATTCTAAATCTGAGCCTGGAATTCTGCCTGGACTGTATTTTTACAAGGCTTTTTCCAAGGGAAGGGGCTTTCTGTTTATAAGAGAAAATTCTTCCTCTTTTCCTGATACAACTTCAAATAAAAGAGAACTCCAAAGCCAATTTTTCTAAGAACAGTGGTTAAAATGTGATTTCCAAAAAGAGATATAACTGAACATGTAATTCTGGAATATGTCATCCACACCACGCATGATTACGGTTTTTATTTTATTTATTTATTTATTTATTTAGGACAGAGTCTCACTATGTTGCCCTTGGTAAAGTGCTGTGGCATCATGGCTCATGGCAACCTCAGACTGATGGGCTTAAGCGATTCTCTTGCCTCAGCCTCCCAGGTAGCTGAGACTAGAGGTGCCCACCACAATGCCCATTATGTTTTGGTTGTAGTTGCATTGTTTTTTGGCAGGCCCGGGCTGGGTTGGAACCTGCCAGCTCCAGTGTACGTGGCTGGCGCCCTTGCCACTGAGTGACAGGTGCCAAGCCAATGATTACAGTTTTTAAAACCTGACAGTATCTGAAACACATAACACATGTGCTGTTGTCTGAATGTCTACACCATTCCAGACCCTGTGCTGGAACCTGGTCCCCCTGTGGTGGCATGTGGAAGTGGGGCCTTGGGGGAAGATTAAGGTCATGGGGCAGAGCCAGCACTGCTGGGATCAGCGCTCTTGTAAGAGACCCCAGAGAGTTCCCCTTCCCCTGCTCCTGCCCCTGCCTCACCCCTGTGCACACATGGCAAGAAGGTGCCATCTGTGACCCGGAAAGGGGCCTCCAGACCCTGGACCTGCCAGTGCTCTGAGGCAGGACTTGGCAGCCTCCGAGCATGAGGAGGACATTCCTGTGGATTGCGGTGCTGTCCTAGCAGCCCAGAGACTGCAGCTGAGTCCTCACCTCCTCCTTCCGTCCATTTACTGCAGAAGTATTAGTTCTCTAGGGTCCAGGAGACACTGCCACTTCTCCAGGATGGGGCCAAAATAGCATGAAGACAACTCATGTGTCTCCAGAGGTGATAAAAGGCATTGTAAAAACAGCAACAAGACTGGGCACAGTGGTTCCCACCTCTAATCTCAGCACTCTGGAAGGCCGAGGTGGGAGGATCGCTTGAGGCTAGGAGTTCTGAACTATCCTGGGCAATAGTGAGACTCCATCTCTACAAAACGTAAAAAAATTAGCCCAGCATAGTGGCAGGTACCTGTAGTCCCAGCTACTTGGAAGGCTGAGGCAGGAGGATTGCTTGAGCCCAGGAGTTGGAGGCTGCAGTGAGCCGTGATGATGTCACTGCACTACAGCCTGGGTGACAGAAGGAGACCCTGTCTTAAAAAACCAAAAACACCCAGCAACAAAAAACCCTCTCCCATTCCCACATCTGGAAATGTCCAAGACCCCAGCCCTCATTCACTGACAGAGGCTCAGTCATCCTGCTGACTCCCTAGACCACAGGTCCCTGAAGGCCACACTCCATTCCCAAGGGCTCCTGGCGGCCAGGACCTACAGAACAGAATTAGCTGGCAGACAACAGGCTGTCTGAGGAGTGACTGTTCCCACCTGACACTAGGGACAGGATGCCTCCATCCTGAGATGTAGCCTGCGCACGTTTCCTCTGCTAGGAGGGGAGACCTCTCCCATGAGCCCCAGTGCCTGCAGGCACCAGGCTGTGGAAAGGAGCACCTGCTCCCTGGGCACCATGAGCGTGAGTGTCCCCTCCCGAGACAGCAGCAGCTGAGATGGGAGTGAGCACATCAGACCTGCCTTTTGCTCAGAGAGGCTGCCAGGCACAGAGGGCTCTGGGGAAGAAAGTGCTTAGTGAGCTCACCCCAGGGAAGGGCTGTGTTCTACTGGACTGTGGCTTCCAAGTCCCCAAATACCAGCTCGCCAGCTCTGGTTCTGCTTCACTTCAGACAGCCGAAGGGATGACAGGAAGGGCTGGGCGCCCCAGAGGCCAGAGGCCGGTGACAGGTGGACACAGAAGGTGGGGTGGAGGCCTCCAGGTAAACATGGGTGACGGAACTCTGCAGGAAGGGCTCGGGGCAGGCAGCCTCTTGTGTGTGTATCATGCGGAAACCCCAGTGAGCCCTACCGCAGGCCACGTAGCTCGGCCACCTCCACAGCCACATCCCTCACAATGACATCCTACTTTCCTAATTTAAGGACTTGAAAGTACGTTAACTTCCTGTACTTTACATGCTGATCTTTGCATCTCCCAGTGGTACTACCACACTAACACTTTTTATCTTTGTTTGTCTCAAATATCTTAGCTGACCATTCCAAAACAGTAATAAGAGTGAGTGTTTAGTTCTGGCCTATGAAATATCAAAACTTGGACATAAGAATCAAAACTCAGACACAGCTGGGCATGGCAGCTCACGCCTGTAATCCTAGCACTCTGGGAGGCCCAGATGGGTGGATTGCTGGAGCTCACAGTTCAAGACCAGCCTGAGCCAGAGCCAGACCTCATCTCTAAAAATAGCCCGGCATGGTGGCAGGTGCCTGTAGTCCCAGCTGCTCAGGGGGCTGAGGCAAGAGAATCACTTGAGCCCAAGAGCTAGAGGTTGTTGTGAGTTGTGACGCCACCGCACTCCACCAAGGGCAACAAAGTGACTCTGGCTAAAAAAAAAAACAAAAACAAAAAACTCAACATACGAATCTTCCCATGCATCCAAGTGAACTCCCAAATCGCTATGCTTGGGGCACCATTTACTCTAGAACATTTGTCTCCTTCTGAATAGGTGGGGCTTAGTCGGCCACGTTCTCGAATGGGAAACAGCAGGCAGTGTCATCAGAAGATGACAGGTATGTCTTGGCTTAAAATGGCATATTCATAATCATTATTGCATCATACTACCTGATTCCTTTCTAATACTTTCATTTGAAAAAAACTTATACATTGTAAAATATTTCCACATTCTAGTCAGTTCTAAAAAGTTCCTATAGGCAGTCCCTGGGTTACAACTGAGATAGGTTCTGCGGGTTTGTTCTTTTTTTTTTTTTTTTTGAGACAGGGCTGTGTCATCACAGCTCACAGCAACCTCCAACTCTTGGGCTTAGGCGATTCTCTTGCCTCAGCCTCCCGAGTAGCTCGGAGTACAGGCGCCCCCACAACGCCTGCCTATTTGTGGTTGCAGTTGTCATTGTTGTTTAGGGTGGGGTTCAGGCCAGGTTCGAACTTGCCACCCTTAGTGTATGTGGCCGGTGCCGTAACCACTGTGCTACAGGCGCTGAGCCTATGGGTTTGTTCTTAAGTTGAACGTGCGTGTTAAGTCAGAACAGAGGCCTCTACGTAACTATTACTGTAATAGCCTTTGTTCATAAGTGGGAGTCGTATGTAAAGTGGGTGTCTGTATCTTGGGGACTGCCCGTATTTCAGTTCAAGGAAGTTCATACCTAAATGACTAAAATTGAAAAATATTTGTGACAGATCCGTTTCTTTCTTTCTTTTTTTTTTAGAGACAGAGCCTCACTTTATCACCCTTGGTAGACTGCTGTGGCGTCACACAGCTCACAGCAACCTCCACCTCCTGGGCTTAGGCGATTCTCTTGCCTCAGCCTCCCGAGTAGCTGGGACTACAGGCGCCCGCCACAACGCCCGGCTACTTTTTCAGCCGAGGCTGGGTTTGAACCCTCCACCTTCAGTATATGGAGCCGGCGCCCTACTTGATGAGCCACAGGCACCACCCAACAGATCCGTTTCTTGACCTGTGTATTTCCAAATGTAGCTGTTCCACCAATAAAGACAGAACTGAGGAAACTGATTAACTTAAAGTTGTTACTTACCAGAGTGTAGAAAATAATTTCCCCACTGCTTGCACTGATGAAAGACCTCACACTGTGCAATCTCGTTTTCGTGGTGTGGGAAAGCCAAGTCTATCCCACCAGAGTGGATGTCCAGCTGACCTCCAAACACCATGCTGCAGGGACACCGCGCAGAGCAGTGAATTAACTCAGCCCAACGACATTGTTCTCCAAGCCTCATCTTGCATTTAATCCTTCTAGCCCTTTCCATGCAGTGAACCAAAATGGATCTCAATTTTATTTTATTTTTTTTGTAGCGACAGAGTCTCACTTTATCACCCTCTGTAGAGTGCCGTGGCGTCACATAGCTCACAGCAACCTCCAACTCCTGGGCTCAGGCGAGTCTCCTGCCTCAGCCTCCCGAGTAGCTGGGACTATAGGCGCCCGCCACAACGCCCGGCTGTTGGATCTCAATTTTAAATCAGTCTGCATAATTTATCTGATTCAAGTGAAAACTGAAATCTGATTCTTACTTCATTATAAAACCCCAAATCATAGCTTTTCATGCTAGTAAAGAGAATTCTCTTTGCTCCAAATACAATATGTGGTTTAAGAAAAAAAAAAACTTACAAAATTACCAGAATTTTTCATGCAGCTTTTGAAAATTTATTTTAACAGTTACATTAATAACAAGTAACACGACTCAAAGCAACACATCTCACCTGTCTGTTTCTGCTACACTGGGTGGTATGGATTCCAGAAAAGCCCCATGTTCTGCAAACCTACACACTGAAATTACTGGCTGAGGGGGTAATGAGGCCGGCCCATTCCACCCACAACTGGAAGCTGCTCAGGACAAGGCGGACAGCCGGCGACTCACCACGGCAGGGGTGCTGTTCATGGGCTGCCACTACGGACAGACATGGGGCTCTGAGCACAGGGGAAGCATGACCTCACCCAGCAGAGAGCTCACCAGGTTGGCCTCAGACACTCAGGGGTTTTTCCTAAAACAGCTGAAAATAGGAGTCTCCAAAACGCCAGTGCTGAGGTCTCCCAGTGGTGCCCAGGGGTGACCTGCACACACCAGCCTCATGCAGAAATAGCGGCTGTGTGTTACTTTTACATCACATCGCCATGGTGGGTTCTGAGTATCTCACATTCTCTGTAACCCAAATGCTAGGGTGCAGCCAGAGGGGTGGAAGGGACCTGCTGAGCCTGTGACGAGTAGTTCTCCTTAAAAGAGCAGACACAGATGTGACGGTGTGAGATGTCGGAATGCTCAGCCACAGTGTTTGTGTAGTAGTCTCAATTCTCACCTCTGTGTTAGACTGAGTTTAAAGGCAGAGAAAGCTGACAAGGAATAATAGCCTATTTTCATTATTCATATCTTTCTACAAAAATAAAATATTTATTGGGAACATCACAATTGAAATTCACTAAATGTTTCCTACTTGCTTTAGAGAAATTAAGTGAATCTAAAAAATAAATACTTTTTTTACAACCCGACTTAAACCCCACGGTATGCTATCAACAAGTATCTACAAACACGTGTGAGCAGCTGAGGTCTGAGTGAAGGCTGGACACTGGTGTTTCTGATCCTATGTGGACAGTCATTCCCGTGCTTCACAGTAACAAGAGCTCTATGTCTCAGGAGTTACTAGAAGCATTTCCAGTTGAGTCTCACAGGCATCACTATAGGGGAAAGCTTGGCAGAAAAGGGAGAATTCCTTCTGGGTCTTAACAAGGACAAAATTTAGATACGGCGGCTGTGGGGACAGGTCCTCCCACCTGGTAGAATGGGGACAGCCCGCTCAGAGGAGTGCAAGAGTGGAGTTGTCCTACTGTCCCAGGGGTCGCTGGGGTCAAAATCAGTGTCAAAATCAGACCTGTGATTAGACACGAGCGACATCAGCACACCCGGCGAGGGGTGCACAGTGCTCTCCTCCCGAGCTCTGAGCCCCAGACCCCCACAGACAGGGATCGAGGTGCCCGGACACTGCTGGGCGGCAGCACGGGATCGGGAACCAGGCCACACAGCTGCCTCTCCTGCTGCAAGGGAGGTGCTGATGCTGGGGAGCTGCGTTCGTTCCGGTCATGCTCTGGGAACTGCCTGGACAGCCTGCCCAGGGGCATAGTGCCCAGCTCCCCACTGCTGTCCATAGCCCCGGCTGCCCAGACCAGGCCCCCCATGGCCCTGACCATCAACATGAAACGTGCCGCAGCCTGGGAGCCTCACCTTGCCATGGCAGAGCACTCGATGTGCCAGCCGGGTCTTCCGGGTCCCCATGGGGAAGTCCAGAAAACCTCCTCAGGCTTGGCCGCCTTCCACAGAGCAAAGTCACTGGCGTGCCGCTTGTCGGAATCACCTGCTGATGATAAATGGCCTGTCAGTGGGAGGGGACCTCAGACGGCCAGAGGCCACCACACACCCAGAGAGCCTGTCCCCTCTCACGGTGATGGCACAGCCCTCACCCGGCCACCCGTCTCTTTCCCCGCACAGCAGTGGGGGCCCAGCAGGGGCCGCCATCCCACTGTGCCAGGCCTGGGTGCCGGCTGCAGCCCAGAGGCTGCCACTTCTGGGCATGGACGGGCTGAGTGCCCCACGTTCCCTTCTGTCCACTGTCTACTTACCAGTAACTGAGTTTCAGGGTATTTTTTCCAAAAGGGTAAGAATCAAACAGAACAAAGAGGAAATTACCACAGGGCATTGGTCACAGTCCCAAAGAGCAAACGGGAGAGGAAGGTCAGAAGATGCATCAAAGTCACACTCAAGTTCGGAGTGGCTCCCTTCATATTCTGGGACCCTGGCCAGCTCTCAGGATGCCACTCCTGACCTAGCGAGGGTTAGATGCTGGACGCTGTAGTCCAGCTCAGCAGCCTGCAGCCGTCACCAGGTTGGCCACCCCTACTTATGATCGGTCCACGTGGAGGAGAAAGGAGCATGTGTGCCCAGCTCAGCCATTCCCCGAGACCCACGCCCACGTGCCGGGCACTGCAGAGGCCAGCACAGGCCAGAGGGCGAGCGAGGAGGGCGTGTGTGGCCCTGACAAGGACACAAGCCCAGCTCTGCAGAGGCTGGTGCAGGCGAGGTCAGCAGGAAGGGGCTGGGACGCAGCAGCAAAATGGACCAGTGGGCAGCTGCCGTCCGGCTTAGGCACGGCCTGGACAGAGGCCATGTGGGACGATCTGGTGTGAGAAGAAATGTGCCACAACACGGACAGGACTCTAGATGGCACCTGAGGCACAGACCCTGAGAACCGCGCAGTGAGTCCTTCCTCGTTGGCGTCAGTGGCCACCAGCAAGTCCCCCGTGTGTGCTAAGATCAAGCCACTCCTGGGGCAGGATGGACGGCCACAGAAGCAGGCGGCCATCCTGAGTCAGGACAGCGTCTACTGTGTCTTCACATCCAAGCAGAGGCCACGGCCCTGAAGGCCAGTTCAACCCTGCTCACAAAGAACTCATCTTCAAAACACTCAGAGAAACCAGATCCCAGGGTGTGACTCCATCCCCTGCTCCTGGAAGGGGCAGACAAGTCACTCTCCATCCAGCGCTCTGTGGAGGGATCCTGGCCTTCTGCTCCCAGGAGGTATGAGACAGTTCCCGACGAAGCTTCTGACACCCAGCTCCCAGCCGAGGCTGAGGGATGACAGCGGGCGAGGCAGGGCCCCGGGCGGTCTGTCTCAGTACCGTGCGACCCTCAAGCCCGCCTGAGAGGATTGCTGCCTGCCAACAAGGAAATAAGCTGATGTGATGGTCCCCAGAGGCCACTAACCTCATCGTGCAGCACGGCCAGGACATCCCAATTGGAGGACTCTCTAAACAGCTGACCACATCTCAACAGCAATGCCCCTTCATGAAAGAGGCAGGCTCTGGAGCCTGACAAGCGGCCCCCCACCCTGCCTGACTAAGACCCCAGCACCTGTCTCTGAGAGAGAAGTCGAGAGGCACCCCTCATCCGTACACACTGTACATCAGGGCAGGCCATGCAGATGAAATGTCTTTGATTTTTTTTTTCTTGGTATCCTCAGAAGATAGAAAGCCCTTTTTGGGTTTTCTTTTTGGAGACAGGAGCTTGCTCTGTCGCCCAGGGTAGAGAGCAGTGGCATCACCATAGCTCGCTACAGCCTCAAAATCTCAGGCTCAAGTGATCCTCCTGCCTCAGCCTCCAGAGAAGCTGGCACTGTAGGTGTTTACCCCACTCCAGGCTAATTTTTCTTCCTTTTTTCTTTTTCTCTTTTGGTTGGAGTTGTCATGGTTGTTTAGCAGGCCTGGGCCAGGCTTGAACCCACCAACCTTGGTGTATGTGGCTGGCGCCCTACTCACTCTGAGCTACAGGGGCCGAGCCAATTTTTCTATTTTTTATAGAGTCTGGTTCTCACTGTGTTGCTCAGGCTGGTATCAAACTCCTGCCTTCAATTACTCTTTCTGCTCTGGCCTCCTAAAGTGTTAGCATTATAAGCATGAGTTATCCCACCCAGCCCTTTGATTTTTTTTTTTTCCTTCTTGTACTTTGGAAGAGCAAAATGAAACAGAACTTGACCCTAAACTTAAATGGCAAAACTAGCCAAGTGCTACATCATCAGATGTCTCAGTATGAACCCAATGTGTAACTAGTTATAAATACACACATACATAATAAGCCAGTAAAATAAAATCACATTCCCTAAGATGCACCTTGTTTCCATGTCTGCCTGTGAGGAGCAGGGCTCCCTCCCCTGTGCCCGGGGTCACAGCAGGACATGCAGCCGCTGGACTGCCCGTACCACACCGTGCCTTCACTGCTCAGAGCACTGCACGAGCTCGTCGGTGGGAACTGTCCTTGAAGAGTCTCAACAGAGACAAATCCCGTGAAAAGGAAGAAAAGTAAACAAGGCAGGGGTGGACTCACAGCAGGTGACATGCTGGTGAAAAGCAGAGACTCTAAGCTAGAGAGGCTGCCACAAGTGAGGGGGAGCTGCCCGTCCAGGCCAGCCAACCTGTGCTCCCCAAAACCTGCTGTCCTGTCTGACTGGGACGGCCAGAGCCCACATGCACAATGCCTCATAAGGCCTGTCTCACTGCATGGCATCAAACTGTGATGAATCTGCAAATGCTGAGCTTTTTTAGTGCAGACACTGATACTTTTTCTGGGCCAGACCAGACATGCCATGTTTTTACTACTAGCAAAATGACTAGACTTCAGAGAAAAACATCCTCTGGGCACCCAGGCACCCAGAGCAGCTCATGCACGCTGCGCGTGAAGTCAGAGCTCCTGCGCGCTTTGATGACGGCACGCCACGCTGGGAGAAACACTCACAGACAGAAAACACAGCCAAGGGTTTCCAGCCAAACTGACAATGTCATCACAGGCAAAAAGTCAGCAGACATTGGCCTGAGGCATAAACAAGCAAAGGGAAGTCGACCCAGAGACGGAGAGCAGAGTGAACAAGGCCGGAGGCGGCACGGCCAGAAGCACTGACACGTGGACCCGCGAGGCGGGAGGGGGAGCCGCACAGACAAGCTGGTTAAACCAACCCCACCTTCTGCCAAGGGACCTGCTCACTCTGCTGGCCTCACAGGGGCAGGGTAAGGCAGCAGACGCCACGGGGACAGTGAGGTGCAGGTGCCCAGGGGTCCTGACCCTCAATATCAGGGTGACCTGATGAAGCGTCTATTTTATGTACAGATACTTTAATTTATCACCTCTGTCCAATGGAAAGGCCGAGAAACAATGACAGTTCACAGCTATGAGAATCCTTGGTGCCCACTCTATGTTCTGCAAACACCATCTTTCATTAAAGAAAAATAGGGCTTGTAGGAGAAACGGCATATTCCAAGATGAGCTGGGAATATCTGGTCACCACGGACAGAGCGAGTCATCCAGCACAGCGGGCTATGTCTGAGGGACTTGGGAGTCAACCAACAGGGGCTCCCCCGGCACAGGGAGGGACGGTTTAGGACCAAAAAGGATGACAACAGCTAAGGGCTAAAACACGACACGTACATGTAAGTGTTTAAGTCCCTGAGCTGCTAACGATTAAAAAAACACTCACTGGTCACCCTCAGAGAATGATTCAGAAATCAACTATTTTGATAATCAGTAAATAAAGAAAAAGCCTTGCACGTTTATACACCCTGCCTTTCCTAGATAAAACGTACCACCAAGAAACTAAGTAACAACCTGTCTGCACAACAGTACTCAGGGAAGTAAACGTGACAGAAGGGAGTGTCATCCTGGGGCAGCCTCTTTTGCCATTAAGGGTCTACACCCAGCACCGCACGGGCCGCTGACACAGAAGACACAGCCTGCATGTCTCCCTGGGAAGGGTGCACCCATGCAGCAGCCTTCTCCAGAAATTCAGGACTGGATTAAGCCTCTAGATTAACTTTCAATTTGCAAAAACACATAGGTCATAGGTTAGAGGGAAATGTCACACAGCACCATGGGAACAGAATCAGCTGATCCCAACTGAGGAGGCTGGAGACACGCAGTGTCGCTCAAGGAACCGTTAGAAGGCATGGAGGAGAGACTCACAGGCTAGCACATCACCACATACAAAAAGCCAGGACGTCTACGGCTAACTGGGGTTTGGCAACATGTGCTTGTGTGAACAACCCGCTCAGAAAGGTGGGAAGGTGGCGGCAGGTGAGGCTGGGAGCCTGCAATCCACTGGCGTGTCATTTCCTTCCACTGGGGTGACCACAGGGATTCCACCTGCCAAAATCCAGCGCACTAAGTACACTGTATGCTGTTTTCTATTGTTGTCATTACAGAATTTAAAATATTTTTGAAAACACACACTATTGCTTTGAAACAATAAACACCAAGGTGGTAAATTTTTTTTACTGTATAAAAAGTAAGTTGTTCTATTATCTTTGTTTTACACAATGTTTCCTAATTTTATGCCATTATAAACAATACAAATATGTTGCTCACCTTTAGGAAAATAATTTTAACTTTAAAAAGTATTGTTGTGAGGAAGAGCAGTAATAAGAACGCTAGCTGGCTGCAGGGACAGAGCTGTGCCTTGAACTGCAGTGCGTGAGGACATCCTAAGAGCTGCAGGGCCCGGGATGCACAGAGAGCTGCAAGGGTGGCGACATGCCAGGCGCTGCGGAAGCAGGGGTGCTGAGCGCTGCAGGGGCAGGGACGCCCCGAACGCTACAGTGCAGGCATCACTGCTGGCTGCACTGGAGGACAGTCTGGCAGTTTCTTACAGAACTAAACATATTCTGACCATGTGACTCAGCAATGTCACTCCCTGGTATTTACCCAACGAACTGAAAACTCACATCCACACAAAAACTTGCACATGGATGTCTACGGCAGCTTTGTTCACAGCTGCCAAAACTGAGAAGCCACCAGGACACCCTTCAGGAGGTGAAAGGTAAAGTGCTGTAAATCCGGACAATGGATGGTACTCAGCGTGAAAAGTAAATGCACATTCCGAAGTGGAAGAAGCCCGCCGAGCAGGTGCCTGAGCAGGTGCTCGCTGTCTGCGTGCACCCTGAAAGGCAGATCTCTGGAGGCAGTGGTAAGACCCGTGGGCTTCTCCGCACAGCTATCCACCCGTGTGACACCCAAACCCCCAGAACGCACAGCACTAGGAGTGGCCCCTTGTGTAGACTGAGTCTCTGCTGACAGTGACGAGTCTGTAAGGAATGTAGAAATGGGCCACTCTAGTGGTGGAGGCTGGGGGAGGACACATTTGGGAACTGTTTGCATCCTACTCTCAATTTTGAACCAAACTGGCTCTACTATTAAATCTGAAAAAAAAACCAACTGTTGCTGATGCAAAATTGTATGACTCTTAGAAACAACCTCTCTACTGTGTGAGGTGCAATGCTGGGCCTGCTTGTAACTACATCTCCCCTGTTCTGTTCTGGCTCCAGGGAGAGGGA
Source organism: Perodicticus potto (assembly GCA_963574655.1). Taxonomy (NCBI): domain Eukaryota; kingdom Metazoa; phylum Chordata; class Mammalia; order Primates; family Lorisidae; genus Perodicticus; species Perodicticus potto. The sequence continues at coordinate 12,600 of CAUYRH010015711.1, read as the reverse complement.
GCAGGGTGCTAATAGGTGAAAGTAACAAAAGCCATTTCTGAGGCGTCCAGCAAGGCCATTAATGATCGTCGTGGAACTGCAGAGCTTACGGGACTGGAAGATGACGACTTATGGCAGAAATAACATGAACAGTTTGTCTTTGGGTTTTTGCTTACTGGTCTTGCTTGGTTTCCTTAAGTGGTAACCTTTTAAAATTATTTTTAATTTAGATCTCTATGCTATAGCTATTATCTCTTTTCCATAAAAATGATTTTGACTTAACAATTTGCTGGAACAGAACAAAGCATGTGGGCTAGCCTCACGCAGACCAGGAATCTGCTCCATGTCCCCAGCCAGACACAGATGACTGTCACAGCGCAGACACCAGGGGTGTGTGTGTTCTCACATGCAGGGGAGACCCCGAGGACAGGGGACAGTGGTGACCAGCACAGCCTCAGGAGAGGAGCGGCAGCGGCTGCCGGGCAGAGGGGTGGGGGGAGGCTCCACATGCTGTGTCTACTCAAAGAAACCAAATCAAATTTACAGCACGGCTGTGACCAGCGGACAGCCATCGTCGCCGTGTCTGACAAGTGGTGTGCACGCTCCAGACCTTGCCTCCCCGCAACCAAGGCGCAGGGCAGAGGCTCAGGGCCCAACGGCTCTCACCTACCTGGCTCTCCAACTGGACCTGGGGCCACGCCAACCAGTTTGCCATACTTGTCTCCTCTGGACTTCAGATCAAAGTAGACATTGCCTGTTTCACAAAGTTAATTACGAACTCATTATTTCTCAGTCAAATATCAGCCCCTACATAAGCTTAATATCTAACAAGCAACTAGTATTTACATACAGAATATGGTATATGGCGTTCTTTTGGGTCCTTTTAATATGCACATGTATGTATACACATGTATGTATTTACACACACACACATCTTCAGAGATGAGGTCCGCTATGCCCCCAGGCTGGAGCGTGAGTACTCACAGGTGAGACCCTGGTGCACTACGGGCTTGAACTGCTGGGCTTAAATGACGCCCTTACTGCAGACTCCAGATCCACTGCAGCATGCCCACCTTAGCATCTTTTTTTTTTTTAAACCAAAATTAAGAACAATAGCAATACTATCGTATGGAAGCATACACTCAGACACATTGTGCAATGTAAAAAAGTGAAAACACAAATATACGTTCTTTGTAACATGCTGAGATTATCTATCTAGCTATCTACCTACCTACCTACCTACCTACCTAAGACAGAGTCTCATTCTGTGCCCAGGCTAAAATATGGCATTATTGCTCACCCCAACCTCAATCTCTTGGGCTCAAATGATCCTCTTGCCTCCATCTCCTGAGTAGCTGGGACTACCGGTTCCCTCCACAATGCTCAGCTAGTTTTTCTGTTTTCAGTAGAGACCGGGTCTCGTTCTCGATTAGGCTAGTCACAAACTCCTGAGCTCAGGAGATCCACCTCCCCACCTCCCAGAGTGCTAGGATTTTAGACGTGAGCCACTGGGCCAGGTGAGAATTTTTTTAATCAGAAAAGAGATAAGTATAATCATTGGCCTTTGTTCAGCCGAATTAAGGCTTTATGTTATAAACAAAGATAGTATTTCTTCATCTAGATTTCCTAAGACTACCTTTTTACTTAGGATAAAATCACTGCATGCAGGAGGTAGCTGGAGGCATGTGAGAAGCTGCCCCCTTGCTGAGATGCCCAAGGTCCACTTCTATAGACCAAGGGTCGACCCCTGCAGAGCCAGGGCTAACCCCTGCTACCCCCACCACAAAGGAAACAGAGACAGGGGTGAGAAGGAAACTCTCCCTGAGGGGAGTGCCCTCAGGGAGAAAGGACTAGCCCTCAGCCCCAGGGCTGGCCACGGCCACACAGGAAGGGTGAGGAGCCAGTCGAGGTCATGTGTAGGCCACCCCCAGGATCACAGGCCTCTACCCACCAAGGCATCTGACAACACATGGTTGTTATTAGGTCCAAGAGTGGGTCTGATTTTTAACCTTTACCAATTTTTAACTTTTAATCTTCACATTCTTTTTACTAATACATGCAGACTTACTAATTCATATCCGTACTACCCTTTCTGAGGATACTGGTCTTGCCAAGATCAAGGAAGCTTCTTGACGAACAAAGAGCCACACCAAGGCCTTCCACCACCACATCCTCAGTGTGTGGACATGACAGGCCCCTTAGCACAATGGTCCCTGGTGAGAGCAAGAGGCGGAGAGGCTTGAGGAAAGGAAACCAGGTGAGCCAGGGCCAGTCCTGCCTGGTCACTGCCGAGCTAAAGCCAGGTGCTGCAGCTGCAGCCTCGGACAGCAGAGGAGATGCTCAGGCCCTGTGGAGCTGTCTGTGAAGGCAGAATGCACACAGTGCTTAGAACTGTTTCCAGAGAGAGAGAGAGAGAGGCTACTCCCTTCAACAGAAGAAACTTCCCCTCACCTTTGTTTATGTTACCGATTTGCTGAGCAAACTGTTTTCCATCAAAAGGTCGAAGATCAAATTACAGCCAAACCCTGGGGGAACTGTCACCAAGTCAGACCACTGGGGAACACACCTACATTTGTGTATTCTGAATTAAAGAGTTTATATCATCATTAGGAATTTACAATAAAACAAGCAGCACTGACTCCTCGGCGTGAGAGGATGTGAGTCCTGAACACCTCAGGAACTTTCATTGGTTTATTTCTGGAACAGAAGCTTAATGCCTGAACAGAGATAATTCCTGTGTCTCTGTGTTTCCTGGTACAAACTCCAGTCTAGTCACCTAAGTCCTCTAAAAACGTCTTCTTGGAAACGAAATCTACTATACTAAGTGAGTGCAAATAAAAGCCGAGGCGGATCCACACGTGTAGGCAGCTCAGCGCTCCTGGGCTGGCACAGGAGGGAAGGTGCTGGTGGCCCGTGAACCACACTCAGTATCCTACTTTATAATCGGCCATTTACTTGCAACAGGGCTTTACTCCCAGCAGATCTGCAGCCCTGGGCTGGGCAATCTACTGGGTCACTCAACAGAAAAAAGTCCTCGGAGTCTGAGAATTTACATGCAGATACGGTCAAAATGGGAATCTATGAAACAGCAAACTGTGCAGCAGAGACGTGGCCACCAGAGGGCGCCACAGAAATGCCACGGCTGAGAAAGACAGCGCCCAGCCGGCCCTAGCCCTAAGACGGACTTCACAGGGGTTCAGCGCCTAGCTGGACTTGGAGTTGGATAAAAAGAACAAGAACTCAATGCAAATGCAAAATGCCAGGATGCCAACTTTGCCCAGGTACCACAGACAGAAGACCCACAAACCAATGGCACCACCAAGCCACCCAATGCCCTATGAGACTTCTGCTGTTGCTGCGTCTGAGTGAGCCGGTGAGGAGCATGGAGGATGAGGAGGCAGAACTGACACACAGATTCCAGAAACACCGTCAGAGGATTACAACGTGGGGCTGGGCCATGACGGAAATCAGGGGATAGCCAAGTGAATGTGACACAGACAGGACAATGGTGGACATTATTCACCATCTCAGGCCTGACATTGAGGTCAGGGCTCCTCCTACTCAGAGCCAATGTGGCCAGTGCTCGCCCCTGATGGACACCCACAGAGGCGGATGACCCTGGCAGGCCCCCACAGGATGGAGGGTCTCTGAAGGGCTCCTGACACTATGAGGACCAGCTGTGCACCCACCACCCAGATTCCTCAGGTGCAACCAAGACAGCTGTCCAGATAGTCACCTCTTCCTAGGACTAGAAAATAAGGTGGAGGCTAAGCGCCTGTAGCTCAGCAGCTAGAGTGCCAGCCACATACACCAGAGCTGGCAGGTTTAAATCCAGCCCAGGCCTGCCAAACAATGACAAGTACAACCAAAAAATAGCTGGGTGTTGTGGTGGGTGCCTGTAGTCCCAGCTACTTGGGAGGCTGAGGCAAGAGAATCGCTTAAGCCCAGGAGTTGGAGGTTGCTGTGAGCTGTGATGCCACAGCACTCTACCGAGGGCATGAGACTCTGTCTCAAAAAAAAAAAAAGAAAAGAAGGTGGAAAACCCTAAATGTTCCTGCTGTAGAACTAATATCAACACAGACAGTAAACTGTTCAGTGCATTGGAGTACCTCCTAAATACATGTCCGGTTTCTCTGCATCCCATCAGTTTTGCCTGGTGACTCGTTTCAACAGCACCACCTACCTTTTGCTGTCGAGTAGGCATGCCCATGAGCAATTATTCCTTCAATGAATGAAATTATCTGGGGGATATTTTCAGTGACCCTCAGGTATACTGTGGGCGGGAGCACCTGGAAGAAAGGGGAGACGCAAGCTTGTCCCCGCCGGGCAGACACGGCCAGTGGGCTCTGCCTGCATCCTCCTGGCAGCGAGACTCAGCCGCGGGCTCTACCTTCAGGGCCGCCATGTCTTGCTTAAATTCTTCCTCGTAGTGCCGGGCAAGAGAAGCAGGTGGCAGGTCCATCTGCAGAAGGATCAGATGAGCACAGGAATGAGGTGGCAGATTCACGACACCAACACACAGAAAGAGGGAAGCCCGCAGCCCGACTCCAGGCTCTCTCTCTGGCCCAGCAGCCTGCTGGGGCTCAGCCTCAGTGGAGCCCGGGGGCTGTCCTGCTGGGCCTCGGGCTCACATCAGAGCCTCAGGCAGTCTAACAGGCTTACTGACTTTGCTTTCCAGCTAGAGATAAAAGGAACAAATAATGTCAAGATTTTCACTATCTAATAAAAACCCCCAAAACCAAAAATCCTCCCCTTTTCAACATAATGACAAGAAACTTGAGTTCCTAGCTTAGCCCTTAACCCTCAGATGGGAAAAAAAACAAACAAACAGCCAAATTGAAATCTCTAGAGCAGTACTTTGGAAGAACTTCACACACTGAGATGGGTACTGTCAGGCAGAGTAAAGCCCCTGGGCCACAGCGGGTCCCTAGGGGACTCCAGACCCCCACGGCAGTGCACAGCTGGCGCTGGGACAAAATGAGTGACACTCGCATTATTTATTACTTTTCAAAAGAAAGCATTCCATGAACAGCTGCATAGGCACTGTCAAGTTCTGAGACCGAGCTTAGTCACTGCTGACCTCACACCAGCCACCCACCAGGTCCCCAACTCAGCTGGCATTTCAGATCTGCTATACGTTAAGTCTCTCCACACATGACCCCAGGAAAATAAACAGGTCTCCCCACTTGACAGGTAGAGGCATTTCCACCAGGGAATATGAAGAAACTTCCTTAAGCAAAACAGCACAGGTGAGGCCCACGGCCCCCCAGCCCAGAGACTGTATTGACAGCAGTCACCCCAGAAACCTCACCTGGTAAGTGTGAGCAGAAGAAGGAAGCCTGGGCACCCAGGTGCCTTTTAAGCATGCTAAGCCTCCCAGACTCCAGGGTGTGTGCAAAGCAGACATAAGCCCCCCAACAGCCCCTCGGAAGACCATGAAGACGAAATGAGACAGCCTCACACAAGAAATGCTAGACCACTGCACACAACCGTCAAAGACAGGCCACCTGGCAAGTCGCTGGGACTTCAATCCCTTTCTGGGGAAACAGCTTGGTAGCAAAACAGACTTTTTTTTTTTTTTTTTGAGACAGAGCCTCAAGCTGTCGCCCTAGATAGAGTGCCATGGGGTCACAGCTCACAGCAACCTCCAACTCCTGGGCTTAAGTGACTTTCTTGCCTCAGCCTCCCAAGTAGCTGGGACTACATGCGCCCGCCACAATGCCCGGCTATTTTTGGGTTGTAGTTGTCATTGTTGTTTGGCAGGCCCAGGCTGGATTTGAACCCACCAGCTCTGGTGTATGTGGCTGGTGCCTTAGCCACTTGAGCTACAGGTGCCTAGTCCAAAACAGACTTTTTAAAAAAATAGATCAGTTAATTTACATCCCATCTAGAGGACCAAAAGGTCAAACAAAAAAAGCCTAAAAATAGTGTCTTCTTGCCACTTCAGAATATTCAGATACTATGCAGTTTTGGACCTAAAGATCAGGAAGCTGCTTTACCTTTAATTCCTCTAACAATAACTGCACAGATAACTTATTTGCAGTGGAATTCAAACGACAGTAAACAAATGGCCAGACGTAGCATCCTTCGTCACAGACAGAAAATACTGTGACCAGCTGTCTCCTGCACAAGAACGTGCTTATGTGTGTGTTAGTGCCCTTCGCTTGGAATCCCCGAGTGTGGCCCCTGCCCACTGTGCCCTGCACTGCGGGTCTCACATTCCTCACACACAGCCACCTGGAGACCTGTCTGTGCTGTGGCCCACTCATCAGTCTGAACCATCTGCTGGAGGTCAGTCCTACTGAGGCTGTGCAGCAAACACAAAGAATGAATATGCAAAAGCAAAATTCTCTACACGACTCAAGCGGGCCGTCCCATACACTCCTGTCGGCTATTCCAGACCCAACTGTGTAGACACCAGTCCACACTGGTCCAAGTAAGCTCTGAGCTGTCCCGAGACGGGAGCCTGCAGGGGCAGGGTATGTGCACGGTGGCCTGGCAGGCCATCGCAAACTGCCTTCCACCCATGGTTGTGCCAATGTGCACCAGACCAGCAGTCCCAAGGGTGTCTATTTCTCTGCACCCTCCACACAGACTTTGTAAGTATGACAGCTAGCAAGCACTTTTTGGTTATAATTTTAATTTTTACCTCTCTTATTTTGAGTAAGTTTGAACATTTTACATATGTAGGAACTTTTTGTATTAAATGCTCTTTGAGTACCTATGCCCATATTGATTTGTAGAAAGTATTTTTATATTGAAGACATTAACTTTTTATCTCTGATATTTCAATTTTTTATGTAGTTTTTCAAGTTTATGATTACTTCATAGCATATAGAAACTTTCCTTATTAGATTTAGCAATCCTTAGATTTCTGTCCCCATAAACGGCTTCTGGATTTGAAAATAAACTTAGAAAAATCTATTCTGGGAAGGCCCCAGCGTGCCCCTATGCACAGTGCCCTTGGGCTTCTAGTCAGGGTGTGGTTTGCTTCCTTTCATATTTAAATCTTTGATCTGCCTTGAATTAGGTTGAGAAGCATTCATCCAACTTTGTCTTCTTTTTCTCCAGATATTTACTCAATTACCAGCACTTTTTACTGAATAATTCATCTCTTCCCCCCAGTGACTTAAAATGATGCAACTTTTTATCATAGAACACATTCTTCTTAGTGACTGGGTCTGTTTCTGGACTTTCTAGTGTGTTCCATTGCCTGTTTAATCTTGCTCTTTCTACAGCCTTTAGAGAGGCAGGAAGCAGGCCAGTGGGTGCCTGGGGCATAGGGGAAACACCAGAATCGCAAAGGACACTCTGGAGTGACAATGTGTCCACAGGGGCACCTGCATCAACATCTGTCACACTGGCTATGTGCCTGTAGCACAGTGATTAGGGCGCCAGCCACATACACCAAGGGTGGCGGGGTCGAACCCGGCCCGGGCCACGTAGCCAGGCGTTGTGGCTGGCGCCTGCAGTCCCAGCTACTTGGGAGGGTGAGGCAAGAGAATCGCTTGAGCCTAAGAGTTTGAGGTTGCTGTATGAGGTTGCTTTAGAGAAAAGAGTCTTACTTTGTCTCCCTGTGTAGAGTGCTGCGGCATCACAGCTCACAGCAATCTCTAGGTCTTTTGGCTTAGGCCAAAAGGGCGACATAGTGAGACTCTGTCTCAAGAAACAAAACAAAACAAAAAGAATTTGTCAAACTGCACCTTTGTGAATAATATACGTGATCTACTGTAGGCCAGTCTACAATAAAGCTGAGCAAAGAAAAAAGAATATACAAAAATAAAAATGTTCTAACCTGGCCCAGGCCTGCTAAACAGGGAAAAAAAAAAATAGCCGGGCATTGTGGTGGGCACCTATAATCCCAGCTACTTGGGAGGCTAAGGCAAGAGAATCGCCCAAGCCAAAAGACCTGGAGGTGGCTGTGAGCTGTGACGCCACAGCACTCTACCAAGAGAGACAAAGTAAGACTCTTGTCTCTAAAATCTCACCAGCTGCATGACAGCGCAGAGACGGGCCCTGTTCACTTAGCAGATGACAACATTCTACTCCTTTCAGATAAACATCCTGGCCCAGAGGTGGCCTTTGACTTCCAAGCCAATGTTTTAGTCACCAGTCCTGTCCCATTTCTATGCTAGGTTGTCCATGTCAGAAGCGGTGTGGTGTATGACCTGGGAGGTTATAGGAGGAAGCCACAAAGGCCAGCAGGCAGAACACAACCATTCAACTCTCAGATTAAAATACGGTCGAGCCTCTGTCAGCTGACCACCCAGGGACTATACCAAATCGGTCAGCACAGAAAGGCCAACATTAAGAACCAGGCCCACGGCACTGTTACACACATGCAGTGTGCGTCTGGCCTGTGAAAATCACATCTATTAAAGAGGTGGGCACGGCGGCACCTGTGGCTCAGTGGGCAGGGTGCCGGCCCCATATACCGAGGGTGGCGGGTTCAAACCCAGCCCCAGCCGAACTGCAATAAAAAACAAAAATGGCCGGGCGTTGCGGCGGGCACCTGTAGTCCCAGCTGCTCAGGAGGCTGAGGCAAGAGAATCGCCTGAGCCCAGGAGCTGGAGGTTGCTGTGAGCTGTGACGCCACAGCACTCTACAGAGGGCGATAAAGTGAAACTGTCTCCACAAAAAAAAAAAAAAGGTGGGCAGCGCAGGAAGGGCTCAGCTGGGGAGGCTCTACTGTATATACACACACTCATACATGTGTAAATATAAACATATGTATATTTTTTAAATCCAGTATTTTTTTAAAAAGCACCAGAAACACTGCTAGAGTTCGAGTGTTTACCCCATGTAAAGCTCACATTAAAATCTGTCTCCCTTGTAACAGTTCTAAGATGACTGGGGGTATGGGGGATTTGCCCTCATGGGTGGCTTTAATGCCTTAACAAAGGACTTTTGGGCATGGACTCTTCCTTCCTCACTCTCTTGCCTCTACCACGTGAGGGCACAAAAGGTCCTTGTCAGACACCTGTGCCTTGATCTGGAACTTATGACCTCTGGAAACGTGAGCCAACAGGCTCCTGTTCTTTCTAAGTCGCCCAGTCCCCAGTGTTCTGTTATAGCTGCACAAAACAGACTAAGACGAAGCTCTTCTAACTAATCAGACTTCCGAAAAGTGCCACCTTGGGAAAACTAAGTATGTTCTTAAAGAGTGTTATAGCTGGCTCAGTGCCTGTAGCTCCATGGTTAGGGTGCCGGCCACATGCACCACGGCCGGTGGGTTCGAACCTGGCCTGGGCCTGCTAAACAATGACAACTACAACAAAAAAATAGTCAGGTGTTGTGGCAGGCACCTGTAGTCCCAGCTACTTGAGAGGCTGAGGCAAGAGAATTGTATAAGCCCAAAAGTTTGAGGTTGCTGTGAGCTGTGACGCCACAGCAGTCTACAGAGGGCGACATAATGAGACTCTTCTCAGAAAAAAAAAAAGACAATACTGTATATGTTGGCAGTACCAAAAAGGTAAAGGCAAAGAACATCTCCTCCCCTCCCCCAAAAAACCCTTCTGGCAGGGGGTGGTCCCTCAACCACCTGGGGAAGCCCCCACCTCCCCCCCACCTCCCCCCACCCCCGCCTGCCTGAGAGGGTGACCTCGACCACCACATCTTCCTATGGCCCCGGGCACCACGCTCCAGGTGCGGGGTCAGCCTGCACAGGGCAACACCTGCATGGGCCTTTGACGTCACCGAGGGCAGCTGTGCATGTGTCCAGCTCCTGACAGGAGGGAGCATGGGGCATGGAAGTAAGTGCCTTATTGCTGCAGGTGCACTAGGAGCGTGCAGAGGGCAGCATGTTGGGAAAGCCTAGGGACAGAGGGGAGATGACAGCACGGAAACAGCAATGATGACAACTAGGGAATCACGGAGTTCTCTGTTCCGTTCTTGCAAATTTTCTGTAGATCTGAAGCTATTCCCAAAAACGTTTTTAAATTTTGCATAACATGTGTTTTAAAAAGCACGCTAAGGTCTGCTCTGCCTGGCTCACACAGGGCTCTGAGATTCAAGTGGTCAAGATTTGAAAGCTCTCAAGAGACACAGAAATGAAAGGCATCGTTAGCAGAAATACGACACACCCAAGGTCAGGATCAGTGGGTGATCCCTGAAAGAGATCAGGAAAGAGAAAGTAAGTTCTTTCTCTTGGCGGGTGAAGGCCAGGGGATTAAAGACTCAAGCCAGGATCCCACCATAGAATGATTCCCACCACAATTCAGCATCCTTCACTAGGATGAGATTACCCTAGTAACCCCCACTGCTCCCTGTCTTAAATTACACTCACGGGGCCCTGTATGGATGGTAAGATATGAGAACTACTTATAAAATACCAGCAAGAACAACCAGCAGGTAGGGGTCAGAACACCAACAATTCCCGTAATGTGCGCCTTCTCCACTTACCTCACGGGCCCTCTGGATTATTTTGTCGTCCACGTCAGTGATGCCCATCACCATGACGATGTTGCATCCGAAAACTTGGGTTAGGATCCTTCGAATTATATCAAATCTCACATATGAGCTGAAAGAAAAGAATACACAAAGTCTTCATTTTTACCTTTTTAAAAGATGCATCAAATTTTAACATGCTGCTATATGACTTCAACCGTGTGGTTCTGCTGGCAGTTCATGTGGAGCTAGTCAACAGAAAGAGCTTCAGGACAAACTGGGCCACACCAATTCAGGGCACAACATTAGCAATTTTAATTTTATAGCTGCTGTTCAAATGAAGTTACATCTATTTGATGATACAAAAATTCATTCATGATACAATCTCACTAGGTAGTTTAAAACACAGAGACCTTCTACCATTCCTGTCCATGTTCTTATTAGAGCTGCTGTCCCCAGTTCAGGGGGTCTGGCCTGTTAGGAGCCAGGTTGCAGAGCTCAGCCCCCTACCCCTATGGAAAAATCATTTTCCATGAAACTCAGGAACAGGGCCACATACCAGAAGGTGAGCGGTGGGTGATCAAATGAAATAGCTTCATCTGTATTTCTAGCCCCTCCCCTACTGAAAAGTTATCTTTCATGAAACCAGCCCCTGGTGCCAAAAAGATTGGAGACCACTGTTCTAAAGTAATTCTAGGGCGGCTCCTGTGGCTCAGTGGGGAGGGCACTGGCCCCATATACTGAGGGTGACGGGTTCAAACCCAGCCTCAGCCAAACTGCAACAAAAAAATAGCCGGGCATTGTGGCAGACGCATGTAGTCCCAGCTGCTCAGGAGGCTGAGGCAAGAGAATTGCTTAAGCCCAGGAGTTGGAGGTTGCTGTGAGCTATGACACCACCTCTCTCTACTGAGGGCAATAAAGTAAGCCTCTATCTCTCTAAAAAAAAAAAAATAAATAAATAAATAAAGTAATTCTAATTTTTCACTGTGACAAAATAGATAAATGCAAATAATGACAAATCAAGTTAAGTATAATCCTATTAAAGATATGGAAGATTAATCCTTAGAATGTACACACCAATGCAGACTGTAAAATGCCAGCTTACTTATATACTACACTTGGGCAACTCAGACTTTTAAAACCATAAGGGTTTAGGGTGGCACCTGTGGCTCAGGGCACTGGCCCCATATACCAGGGTTCAAACCCGGCCCCAGCCAAAAACTGCAAAAAAAAAAAAAAAAAAAAAAAAACCCAAATGGGTTTAAAATCCATTTAAAATATCAAGAATCCTGGCTCAGTGCCCGTAGCTCAGTAAGTAGGGCACCAGCCACATACACTGAGGCTGGCGGGTTTGAGCCTGGCCCAGGCCTGCACTCTACTTACTGAGGGTGACATAGTAAGACTCTGTCTCAAAACATAAATAAATAAATAAAACAAAATTTCAAGAATATGGCTTCCCATAAAAGCAATCTTAAAACTCAAGGTTGGCGCCTATAGTCCCACCTACTTGGGAGGCTGAGGCAAGAGAATCACTTAAGAGTTTAAGGTTGTTGTGAGCTGTGCTGCCACTGCACTCTACCAAGGGTAACATGGTGAAACTCTGTCTCAAAAAAAAAAAAAAAAAAGAAAGAAAACCTCAAGGTTGGCTGATTGCATGCTCATCTCTGTCATCTATGTGGCCTCTCTAAATTTGAGTTCATAAAACTGCTATTGTATCACTTCAATCTCAATACACCGCCACCCCAAACACAGCTCAGGCTAAATCTCACACCCAGGGACAAAGCTGTCTTCGAAGCTCCTTGCCAAGATATTAACCTCTTAAAGCCTTAGTCTGCTTGCTTACAAACTGGGCAAAATTCCGGTAACCCATAGGGTCATCGTGTACGGTCTTGGCACCTGTGTATACTAACTCTAAAACATAAGCCAGTCATGCCCTCCATTAGTCTTGAGTTTGGAGACTACAAGAAGTGAGATATTTTTTTTTTAATAATTTTATTAAATCATAATTGTGTACATTGGTGCAATCATAGGGCAGAATGTGCTTCATATACAATCAGAAACATTTTGATCGTACTGTGAGAAATGGCCCTCATAGCATTTTCTTAATCACTATATAAAGACATTGATATTCTACATTTAATAAGTTTCACCAGTACCCTACTAAGATGCACCGTAGGTGTGATCCCACCAATTGCCCTCCCAAGAAGTGAGATTTAAAAGAAAAATTAACAGGAC
>CAUYRH010015710.1:0-25205 GCA_963574655.1 Perodicticus potto | reverse complement strand
TTGGTTTAAAGCCTATTGTATCTGCAAATAAGATTGCAACACCTGCTTTTTTCTGTTTTCCATTTGCCTGGAATATAGATGACCATCCCTTCACCTTGAGTCTAAATTTATCTTTTAAGCTAAGGTGAGATTCTTGTATGCAGCAAATATCTGGCCTGTTTTTGTATCCAGTCAGCCAACCTATGCCTCTTTAGAGGGCAATTTAAACCATTCACATTAATTGAAAACAATGATAAATCTTTAGAAAGTCCAGTGGACATTTTTAATCCTTTCATCACTGTGGAAGATTAAATATGATAAATAGTTTCTGGGTGAGTTTACTTTTGTGGTGGAGGATTACGCTGGTCATTATGGAGGATAGGTCTGAGAATATCCTGGAGAGCTGGTTTAGTTATGCCAAATTTCTTCAACATGTGGATATCATTAAAGTATTTAATGTCTCCCTCATACATGAAACTCAGTTTAACTGGGTACAGGATCCAGGGTTGAAAGTTCTTTTGTTTTTTGTTTTAGGAGATTAAAAGTTGATGACCATTCTCTTCTAGTCTGAAAGGTTTGATCAGAGAGATCTGCAGTTATTCTAATATTCTTCCCCTTGTAGGTAATGGATTTCTCACATATGGCTGCTTTCAGAATTTTATCCTTCATATTAACTTTAGTGAAGTTAATTATGATGTGCCTTGGAGATATCTTATTCGGCTTGAGTCGTGCTGGGGTTCTGAAACTGTCTGCTATCTGAATTTCAGAATCTCTTGGCATGTCTGGAAAATTCTCTTTCATAATCTCAGAAAGAAAAGACTCTGTGACCTGTGATGCCACTTCATCATTTTCAGGTATCCCTATAAGGTGAATATTGGTTTTCTTCGAGTTATCCAAAAGCTGTCTGAGAGAATGATCCATTTTTGTCTTCCATTTCTCTTCCTCTTTGGAAGTTTGGAAGCATTCAAAAGCTTTGTCTCCCATGTCAGAAATCCTTTCTTCTGCTTGCTCCATTATGTTACTGAGGGATTCTACTGTATTTCTCAGGTCTTTGAGGGCTACAACTTCTTGTCTCAAAGTGTCAAAATCTTTGGTCATTTTGTCTTTTAATTTGTTGAATTCTTGAGACATCTTTTGGATTACTGCTTGAAATTCTAATTCCATCTTTTTCTCCATTCCACTGATCTTATTTGCTATCCAGACGCTGAATTTGATTTCTGACATCTCAGCCATTTGCTTATGCAAGGGATCTTGTGCTGTATTTATCTTGTCATTCCTTGGGGGAGTTAATCTACTCTGATTATTGATATTGCCAGAGTTTTACTGTTGATTCCGCCTCATGATTATTTTTCACTGTTGCCTATGGCCATCCTCAGAGTTGGGGAGGTGTCTCTCCCAGATCAGACCCCAGCAGGATCACTCTGTGTTTGCTGGATCTTTGTAGGGAGTGACCCTGTGTAGCTCCTCTGGGACTACCCCACCCAGGGAGGTCTGGCTGCGGGAGCACTTCTGGAGTGTGACACGCCCCAGTCAAGCAGCAGGGCATGGGATGGGGCACTCTGTGGCCTTTGTAAAGGGAGCCCATGCCTCCAGTAGTCTCTGGCTGGGAGGAGGGCTCCGGTGGGAGGGCACAGGTCACACATCCTCCTGATTCCCTGGCTAGATGGGCAGGGCAGTGCAGAGGCAGAGAGGGTAGGGGAGGAGGTGGGTTGTATGGCTTCCAGAGTTCCTGGCCCAGGCAAGTAGGCGGAGGCCTGGCAAGTTCCTGGCAGAGTCCCTGGCCAGTGTGGGTGGCAGGTGGGACCCTGGCGCTGGGGTCACAGAGGAGACTCTGGCCACAGCAGGCCAGGTGGTGAGCCGAGGTCTGGTGGAGTCCCTGGCTGCTGCAGGCAGAGGGCCGAGTCCCAGAGGGTGCTGATCAGAGCCTCACGGGGGTCCTAGCAGATGGCAGACCAAGTCTGGGCGGGGTGGCAATTGGGGCTGCACAGGTGTCCCAGCGGAGTGGAGTTCCTGGCCACTGAGGGCGGTGGGCCTTGGGCATGGATATGAGCCAGCTGAGGGTCCTGGTGGGTGGCATGGTGCAGGAGTCCTGGTTGACTTCCCTGCCACTGCTGGCGGGGGGCTAAGGCCCAGTGGAGTGCAAATCGGGGCATACGGGAGTCCTGGTGGTGTTCCTGGCCGCTGCTGGTGCCAGCCAAGGCCCAGCAGGGATCCCAGCGGAGTTTCTGCCCACTGTGGGCAGTGGGTCAAGGCTCGGTGGGGCACAGATCAGTGCCAGTGGTGGTCCCAGTGGCATCCCTGGCCTGGGTGCTGGTGGGGGCTAGGTGGGGCACCCGAGTCTCTTACCTGGCGGGCCGCCTGATCAGGCAGATAGGGAGGGTGGTTACTGCTCAAGTCCTCCTCCCTCAGTTTCAGCAGAGGTCAGGCTTCTTGTGAGTCAGGTAAGCGGGGAAGGGTGTCTTGGAAGTTTGGAATGGTGGAAAACTTTAGTTCAGTTTTTCTGCATTAAGCTTGGTTTCTGGAAGTTGCAGCTTGCCTCAGAGGTGACCTCTAGTTATCACTTCTCTCTCTCTTGGCTGGGCTCCCCATCTTCAGCTCAATTGGGCAGTTTCTGGAGGTTATCTTTTCCTTTTGGACAGGAGCCTCTGTTGGAAGCTGCTTCCAGTTGGCCATCTTGCCCCTCCCTCCAATCTAGTCTATTTTTATGTAATGTAATTATTGCTATGGTTTGTGTTTAGACCTGTAATATTCCTATTTGTTTTTCCTTTCCTAGGTTTCCCTTTCTTGATTTTTCTTTTGGGGCTAATTCAATATTTTTTAATCATTCTATATCTTTTATTAGATTCCAACTATACCTTTTTTATGAGTTTAAAGATTGCTCTAAGAATTACAATATACAGCCTTAATCTATCACTATCATGAATTACTATTATCTCACTTCACATATGAAAATCACAGCAGTTAATTGTATTTATATCCCTATTATCCTCATGCTATTGTTATGTATTCTATGTCTGTATGTGTGGGTCACTATGAAAGTTTTTAGACAGACTATGTCGTGATCCATTATTTCACTTCCAAGTAACACAGTCAACAGTGTCCTTTGTTTCATCCATGCAAGTTTCAACTTACTCAGCTTTTCGGTATTGCTGGGAGGGCATTAAACCATTTGTTAATCATGTTTTTGTGCTCTATTCCTTTATGTAGATCTAAATTTCCATCTGATATGATTTTTCTTCAATTTGAAGAAATTTTAGTAGTTCTCATTGTGCAATTCCAGTGTAACTAATTACCTTGACTTTCATTTACCTGAAAATATCTTCATTTTACTTTCCTTTTTGTAAGGTATTTTCACTGAATATAGTATAGATGCTCCTTACCTTATGATGATTACATTCCAATAAACCCATTGCAAGTGGAAAGTAGCATAAGTCAAAAATGCATTTAATGCACTTAGCCTATCTAACATCGTAGCTTAGCCTAGGCTACCTTAAATGTGCCCAGAGCAGTTATATTCACCTATAGTTGGGCAAAATTATTTAACACAAAGCCTATTAACTTATGTTATTTATTAAATACTGCACTGAAAGTGAAAAACAGAATGGTTGTATAAGTGCTTATAGTTCATTTCTACTGAATGAATATGCTTTTGCACCATTGTAAAGATGAAAAACCCTAAGTCAAACCTCAATAAGTTAGGGACCATCTGTATTTCTGTAAAATTCAGCTTTCTTTTTTAAGATCCCATTGTTTTCTGATCTTTATTTTTTCTGGTTGAATATTTTTTGACTCTATTCACATTTCTGCTTTCCTACATATAGTGTGTTGCCTCTTTCTTTCTCTCTTTTGTCATTTTAGAACTTTATCTTTTATTTTTAGCATTTCTTTCCTTTGTATTTATCCTGCTTGAGGTTTTCTAAGCTTTCTGGATCTGTGACTGACAAAATTTGAGAAACTTTGAGGCAGTATTTTTAATAGCATTATAGAGAGATTTAATTCACATACCATAAAATTCACCTATTTAAGTGTACAATTCAGAGGTTTTTAGTTTATTCAAGATTTGTACAATTATCACCACACTTTAATTTTTGTGACATTTCATCACCACAAAAGAGGTCTTGTACCCATTAGCATTCACTTTCCATTCTCTTTCTCCACACTCTACCTCTAGGCAGCCAGTAACCCATCTTCTCTCTATATGAATTTGCCTATCCCGAACATTCTTCAGCCAATGCATTTTTAAATAGTTTACTATTTAGCATTATTTCATACCTGACTGATACTCTGTTTGTTTTTATTCTATCTGTTTTTTCTCTGTTCTTCAGATTCAATTTTTCTATTGATCAATCTAACAGTTTACTAACTCTTTAGCTACTAAGTTCATCCTGTGAACTTTAACATTTGAGACACTTATCTTTGTATTATAATTATAGAGCTTTCGTTTGATTCCTTTTGAAAAAGTTTTCATTTCTGTGCTAAGCAGTCTCTTTTATTTAGTCATTATGATCATATTGAATGTATTTATAAAGATTTCTTTAATGTTCTTATCTATTAATTCCAGTGTCTAAATCATCTTAGAGTTGGCTTCCATTTATTGATTCTTTAACTTCTTATAGGTTGAATTTCTCTGTTTTGTTTTCCCATGTCTAATTTTTCATGTACCCCAGTCATTATGGATAATATGCTATAGTAAGGTCTGAGTTTTATTACCTTTTTCTGAAGAGAATTTCCAACCTCAATCTTTTGCTACTCTGGAAGCCCTGAACTCTGTCATCTGGTTTTAAGGCCAATACAATTTTGCTTTTCTTCTGGAGTTCTATCTTCTGAGTGCTGCACAGGCTAGAGAATGCTTGCAGGTGGAAAACTATTAATATTTGAATATTGAATGAGATGCCCACCCAATGCAGTTACTTCTTTCAAGAGTCCAACTCTCTCCAATTTATATTTGCTTTTTACCTACTTTCTAGGGCCTTCAAACAGTCATTTTTAAAAATATTTTATCCAGAGTTTTATCATTCCACAGAATTATCAGTCTGATATAATAAGCTTACCCATAAATATGGGAAACACAAAGTCTTTTTTTAAAACATAAATTTAGCATTGTCCTAAACAATAATATCTTTGAAATAACAGGTCTGATATGTCTATTATTTTTATGATATGCATGAAAAGAACTATTAAATATTGCAAACTATTCATTCATGAAATGATGTGAAGTGATAAAATGACATAAAGGGATCTCAAATACTACCTGTGGTAGACATAACCCACTTCAGAAAATACTGCAGTGGATAAGTCCTGAGACTCCTTCTAATTCTAAAATCCCATACTGGTGTCTTCTAACTATTATTACTTGGAGCTTTAGTGTTTCATGGGAAATTTTCAACTCTGCCATGAACATTGGAAAAAATAACTTCATTTTAATTTTACAATAATTACTAACCATTTAATTATATTAACCACATTAGGTGTGTTCAGTTGCAAGTAGCAGACAGTAACTTGAGCTAGCTTACTTAGATATCTAGCACTGATCCATGGTCAGACATGAGATAAATTTACTAGCTTCTGGAAAAAACTGGAACCACGAAACACTGGACCTTCCATCTCCCTGTGTCACTCTGCTCCTCAGTTTGCTTTGTTCTTCCCACTCGTTCTCTCTGCTTCTCTGATTGTATGGTGATTCCTAAGCTTACTACTAATAAGAAAAACTTAAATGCATAAATAAGGCCCAGAAAGACTCAGGAACTTTTCTCATACTTTAGTCAATTGCTTACAAAATTATAAGGTAATGAACTACTCTTAATCTAAAAAAAAAAAGGAAAAAATGAGTCAATTAGTCAAAGCAAAACTTTTATCATAGCTAACACTACCTTTAAGCATGCTATATGCCAGACACTTGATAGGAGCTTCACTTGTCTTATTTTATAAGATTTCCACCACATCCCTATCACTAGAAAGTCATATATCTATTTCACAGAGGAAACACCTGAGGCTTACTGAGGTGAAATAACTGTACATACTCCTCTCTGAAATAGAAGAGTCAGGATCAAAATTGCCAAATCTAAGTCCAACGCAGCCCTCTGGATAGAACATAAATCCTTTGAAAAAAAAGAGAAGAAATAAGAATGTCAAAACGATTACCCTTCATATTGCGTGTGAGTTTTCATTCTCTATATATGGCAATAAAAAGATGATTGCCAGTTCTCTTCTATTATGAGATTTTTGGCTAATAGTTCTGTAATAGTAAAAGTTATAACATCACTATTTCTTACAGTGCAACAAAGAAGCTCTTAAATTTGAAATAGCCAACTGATCACTAATATAGCAGAAGAATATCAGAAAGAAAGAGGAAAATAACTTTAGTGCTCAAGAGAAATTTTAAAATAGAAGTAGTACAGCCAATAACAATATAACAATGTTTATTCTTTATTAAGTACCTGCTCTGTGTCAGCTGCTCTGCTAAGTACTTTATCCTTATTGGTTTATTTGCCAATTGCAACAACCTCAAAAGTGAGTATGATTAGCCCCATTTTAGAGATGGAAAAAGTGAAGCACAGAGAGATTCATAAACCTTCCCAGGAATCATCGTGCATGTGTCCAACCAGGAGTCTCCCTTGTGTGGCAACAGAAGTGACAGGAGCACTGATAGCTCTAGCTCTTTGCTTTTAGTCTGATGGGCCTCATTCCTTACGGTTATTTTGAGAAAAATGTATCATATGCTAGTGTCTTGGGTTCCTGATTGCCCTCTAGGGCAGCGGTTCTTAGCCTGTGGGTCACGACCCCTTTTTAACAATGAAAATACGTTCTAGCATTAGGAAGGTTGAGAACCACTGCTCCAGGGGAAGACATCACAAATCCAGGAGATGTTCTCATTCTGGGTCTGGACCACAAGAACTGCTATATTTTCTGACCACGGAAAAGGCCAGCTTCTGCATCCCTGGGCCCAGGGCTCATATGCACTTTTAGTCCTAGAGAAGTGCTGCAGGTTAGAATGTAAATAGTCCTTCAGCTTGAAACAGAGCAGGACAAATACATCCACAGGCATACACAGGCTAGAAACTTTGCTCAATGCACACAGCTCTGCTGGTAAACACAGCAGAGCAAGCATGACAACGAGAAGAGGAAAACAGAATGGAATGGAGAAGGTCTGCTGATCACTCGCAAAGGTTATCAGCTGAACATCTGGTTCCCTGGAGATTTATGCAGAGGAACCTGGGAGGCCCAGATCCTTTTCTTTCAAACACTTGCTGTACTAATTTTGACCTAGCCTACAAATGGGGCAGTGAAAGCCATTTGTGGAGGGCTTTATTTGGCCATCTCACTCTTAGACATAGGAGATGAAGATGTCTTAAATGTTGGCATTCATCTCAGGTGGGTTGAAAACAAAAGAAAAATATGAAATTAGCTTCTAACTGCTGAAGTCCACACAGGCAGTGCTCAGAGTAGCTTGCTCTGAACTAATGAGAACTCAGACTAATGAAATCTGAACTAATGAAAATTCAGAGACATTTTCCCCAGAGGATCTTGGTGGTATCAACTGTTAAAGGCCCGTCCTTAGCTAAGAACACCTTCAGTAGGGGCTCTATAAGTTAGGTTGTTCATGTACATACACTACCCCATGATCTGCTCCCAACCCACACTGACAACGCTCATAATATGTAGGCAGCTTTTTCAGTGGTTGTTGATTAACTGGTACTAAAATCTTGAGAGTAGCCACCTGGTTTTTAAGAGAGAAGAACCTTGATTCATTTGGTTTTCTATTTACTAAAACAGATAGGACATCACTATGGACTGGTCAAATACATTTGTTAGTCAGAGCAGAAAATGCTCCTCAAATGAATGGTCAATAGTGCAAAAAAGGCTAATTTTATAGGGTACAAAGAGATAAAATAAAGATCAATATACAAACTCTGTCTCATATTTATTTCTACATGTTCATTGGTCTTTCTTGAAAAGTAATGAGTCTCCAGGAAAGGGGGAGCAACAACTTGTAGAAGGAGCCAAGCATATGATGGGTGTGTGACCTAGTTGACCTTCGCGTGTCCTGCCAGTTTTGAGTTCCAGTTTTTCTAAATTTTTCTAAACATTTCTCAAGCTTCCTCTATGATCCAGGCATAGTGCTAGGTGCTGGTAGTGTAACAATGAAGACAAAGCCCTCCAGAAGCATGAAGGATGGCTGTGGGGACAGACTCATAGACCATGTCCACTGGGCATGAGTTATGAGCAGAACCCGATGGGAAGACAATACAGGGGGCCACTTAGCCCAGGCTTGGGTACTGGAAAGGGAAGGGTAGAGAAGTGCTGCTTCTCTGAGAATAATGTCCAAGCTGAGTCTTCAAAAGTGTATAGGAGAGGACCAAGTGGACATCTGGAAATAAAACTGGGAGAAAGGCAGGAACTAGGTAAGGGAGAAGGGTATGTGAACTAGACATTATTATCCCATTCATACATGAGAGAAGTGCTGCTTGAAGAAAATTGAATGCCTATGATTGAAGTCAAACAGTCCTAAATTCAAGTTTCAGGTCTATAACTTGGTCATTGAAGGAACATTTAGCAAATGATTTACTTCTTTGAGTCTTAGTTTCCTCATCTGCAAAGTAGAGAGAATGAAAGTAGCTACCTAATAGGGTTGTTGTGATTATTAAATGTGCTTGCAGAGCCCTTTACATGCTCTCAGCACGTTGTAAGCACTCAATAATGGTAGATATGAATTTTAAAAATAACTAAATTTATTTATTTATAAATTTTTTCAAGATTGCACAGAAAATCACAGTGTGGATGTAAACTCATCTACAGTGACCACCCAGGGTAACAAGGGTGTACTCCGCCCTGAGTGCCAGCATGGAAAGGGTGCACAGTTGGTAGAGAAGTTAAAAACTACAATACGACTAGATAAATATTCTTCTGCATTTCATTATTTTTAAGCCCAGAGAATTCCAAGCGTTGCTGGTAAAACATTCCACCCCCACATATCGTTTGTCGGTCTAAGAATTTCTAAGCAATTACTGCGTAGTTACTGTTGAGTTTTAAGAATCTATGCGAAAGCCACAGTGGCCTCTGATACATATTGGAGACCAGAGAGGGGCCCCTGGATCACTTTCAGCCAGGCATGGTTTTTAAACAATCACTCCAGCCACTCTGTTTTCCTGTTTTATATTTTCAACAGATAAACATTCCAAATGAACCCACAGGGTGTCAGAACTGAAGTGGCTCAAGTTCTGTTCCTTTGTCTTTCAACCACTGTGATATCATGTTTATTCTGACTCTCTTACCTCAGCGAGGGAATGTGTACTTCCACAGGGGCTGAAAACATGAACTGTAGCCACAGTGTGCTCCAATGATTCTGAGCCTCTAGAGAATTCCAATGAGTTCTCTGGATTAAATTCCATGTGGATAAATATTTACTGCAGAATAAATAATAAAAACAGGCCAACTGAAAGCTATTTACTGCAAATAATTTTTTTATATAGAAGAGAGTGTTTAAAAAGTTATCTTCTCCAAGTATCATTACACTAGGATCCCCATCACTGCAAATCTGTCAGGCTCCAAAGCCTCTAAAATGTTCCCCCTTTTCTCCTCAGACTCCTGTGAGGTTCCAACTGCCCCCCATGTCTCTTCTTCTTTATCCTAGAAATCTGATGCCTCTACCAGTGGAATTAGTTATTTGTGTTAAATAGCGCCCATCTGAGAGAGCTTACGGAATTGCAAACTTATCCCTCCAAAATGTTGACATGGGCAACATTTTGGCAGTTAGTGGCCATGAACGACTTTGCAGGAGCTCTGTGGAGCTCTCTGGATCAGAGACCTCTAAGGCAGGCATTAAAATAGGGGATGTGGAGAGAAGAGCCAGGCAAGGTTCAGAACAAGGGAGCCATCTGGGGGTGGCAATGGAAAAGATGATCCCAGTGTGGAGGGGGAGCCCGGAGAAGAGGGACAGCTGACAGGGTGAACTCGGGAGGCAGCATCACAATGAAGTTTTTCCACTTCATCGCTTTGCCCAAGGCGGAGGAGTATAAATTTGTTCTTTGTGTTCTGCTGGGTTGGAGGAATTCCAAAAATAAAAAAATCTCTAAAGCTTTGGAACTAATTACAGCAGTTGATCGGCACTCTTGTAAACACAGAAAAAGATATGGCAATACTCTTAAAAAGAGAAGAAGAAGCCAAAAATTCGATAGTGACAAGATTGTGCACAGATACCCTACAGACCCTACTTATTGGAAGCCTATGTGTGTGCTGGTTTTCTAAATAATTAGATTTTAGGAGTTGGTGAAAGATTAAAAATGAAAGATCACTGCAGAGTTTAGACATGCGCTGTAGAACAGCAGTGTATTCTGGTGATGGCCAGTACCACAAGCTCTCACCACTATTTCAGGACATAAAACCTAAGTCAATTAGTCAGTTGGTCACCAGTATTTGTTGGGCATTTACTTTGCTTCAGGCACTTTACTTGGCCAGGGGATGTAGTCATAAACGCAATCCCTATCCTAACTAGATTTAGCAACTAGCATTGGTGACAGGCCTTAAACAAATTATTATAGTATATGCAATAGCAAATTAAGTGGCTTCAAGTAAGCAGTGTGCTTTGAAGGAGAAGTACAGGATGCTGTGGAAGGGTATCTTGGGGTGAGGTCAGAGAGTCTTGCCTGACCTCCCGAAGATTAGATGTAGTGGATTGGAGGAAGTCAACCGTGGAAGACATAAAGGGCAAATCAAGAGTGACATAAGGCAAGGAGTAACAGTGGGATCACATAGTCCTCCACCATTTGTTAAGGATACCTCTGAGACGTTCTTTAGCACATTCAGATGAAGGAATATTTAGAAGTGACTTACACTCACATAACGTTATCTTGGGGAATACAGCATTTCTAGGTAGAAAATATATATCCGAAGTGTTCACAGGCAATTAATACACCATGGCAGGAACACATAGCAGAAAAGCCAATACTGGCCGGAGTATTTTAAGTAAGCACAAGATGAAATTGGTGCTAGTCCAGAGACCCTAGGACAAGCCAAATAAACTTATACTGAAGAAAGATGCAATGAAGAAAAAGAAAAATCTGATTCACAAATTCAGGAAAAGACTTAACTAGAAGGGATGTTATTCCAGAAGGAAGGGAAAGATGCCAAACAGCCTGGAGCAGCAATTTATCATTCAAAACCTGGATGCAACAAACTTGACAAGTCATTAGTCAGCATGCTTAATATCCTAGAGGGCACAGGTGGGCAAGAGCTTGCACCAGAATTCAAGAAGGGTCACTAAATAAAAATGTAGCTAGAGGGAGGTGGCAAGAATTTTGGCAGCGGAAGCGCAGGAAATAAATCTACAGGAAACGTTAAGTTCTTCCAGTCTCTTGGAAATCACAAATGGTGAATTCACTTATGTAGGTATTCTCTTATTAACAAGATTCCTCATCTAAGTAAAAATAAGACATGCTCAGTTGTAGAGTGGTGTGGGATATAAAAGTTTATTCAGTTTGCCCAAGGGTTGCTGCTTAGATTGAATGGTATCTAAGGAATAGTAGAGAATAGTAGTTCCACCTTCAGAAACACCTGGATTCATCGTACTAACTCTTCTCATTGCTTTTCATGATTTGGAATGACTTCATTTATTAGTTTATTGCATTCATTAGTTTACTATTCATTGCAAAAAATCTCCCTACTTAAGTGTACAGATGATCCTTGACTTATATTGAAGTTATGTCTTGATAAAGTCATCATACTCAAAATGCATTCAGTCGCCTAACTTGACCAAATATCAGAACTTAGCCTAGCCTAGTACATATCATAAATGTGTTCAGAAAGCTTACATTAATTCCAGTTATGGAAAAGCATCTACTACAAAGGTTATTTTATAATAAAGTGTTGACTGTCTCATGCAATCTACTGAATACAGTACTTGCATTATGGAGGATCAGTTGTTTGCCCTCATGTCATGTGGATGACTGGGAGCTGAAGTTCTCTGCCACTGCCCAGCATTACTGGTGCATATCCTGAAGTGGTTTCTACTGGATACATATCACTTTTTCACTATCATAAAGTCAAAAAATCATAAGTCAAACTATCCTGATTTGGGAGCTGTCTGTATATAGTTTCTGAGGGCCAGGACCCTGCTTATCGAGTTCACAGGTGCAGTCCCAGCCTCTCACACAGCCATGGAGCTGAATAGGCACTGAAATACATATCTGAGGAATCAATAAAAGAAATGGCATCAAAACTGGGCCATCGTGAAGATGGTTAGGCAACGAAAGAAGCAAATTCCAGATGCGTGATGCAGAGTGGAGACCAGTTCACACTGCTCCAGCTGGAGAAATTTCTCACACTGAATAAGGTTCACACGGCGTTTGTAAGGCTGAACTTGCTCACCTGTGCAGGACATGAATAAAACAGAATAGATGCTTCCCTTTTCCAGAAAAATAAGCTAAAACTTACAGAACACTAAAGAAAAAATCAGGAGTTTCATTTTGGACGTGACAAGTTTAAGATTACCTATTCTCCATCCACGTGGAGTATTAAGTACATAATTGGATATACAAGTCTGGAGTTAAGAGAGAAGCTGAGGCTTGAACTGCAATTTGAGAGAATATATGATATTTAATTTGGCTGAATTGTAAGGTGTGAGGAAGGTAGTGGTGGAAGATGAGGCTAGAAAGGTAGATTAGGAACAATGTGTTAGAGGATTCAAAACCAAAAATGGCTGTTATGCCTTTCAGGTGATGAGGATGATGATTACAGCAACAACAATGATGACAACTTGCTTACCTGAGAAACAGGAGTAGACCGGAGAGGGCCAGCACGTTCAGCTGGGGATAAGCACTTCCGTCCAGCCGCCCTCAGAGCTGGCATGCTCAAGCGTAAGGACTTCCTGTGCCCCTCTGGAAGGATGAGGAAGGGGCCACAGCTGAGTGTGATGACCCAGCACCCAGACAGACTCCCTGTTCAGTCTATCTTCTGCTTTGAAGGGACTGAGTGTGAAGTTAGTCATGTAAAAACACAACAGCAGGTGGTATGAAGGGGATATATGAACCTGTTCACTAGACCAGGGACGAGGAGCTTTAGGACACCATTTTTGTGTGTGTCCTGCCATGACCAGAGACCAAGAAGTGTGAGTAAATCAAGCATTGGAATTCAGGGATGTCTTTGCTTCAGCCATGGGGCAAAGGGAGCATGGGGCAGTTGGACCACCACAAACCCCCCTGCAGTGGCAGCTGCATCTTTAGAACAGCACCAAAGAAAGGTCCTGCTGCCCAAAGTGAGCCTCCCAACAGGGCTATTGATGAAGCTCCCTCTATAGGGCAGCTCCTGTGATAAAACCTTTATATGAAATATTCCATTTAAATCCTATAGCAAATATTTTCTGATGGCAGAGCCAGTAGAAATGCAACAAATTACAACCATGACTCCATGATTGAACTCAAGGACTGCATTCTGAAAAGAAGACTATAACTTTCAATTTGCTGAAGACTTGAAAAGGTTTCCATTAAAAGTACTTGAGTGCTAGATTCATTTGGAAAAATTTAATCCTGCTGCTGATCTGTAGTTTGATCCACAACCTTAGAGTTTGCCTAAGTGTTCCCTAAGGCAATGGAACAAACAGATATGCATTTAAAGCTTCAATGAAATAATTAATTGCAGCTCTAAAGACATACTTAGAGATCTAAAAATAGATCTGCCATCCGATCCTATAATTGCTTTACTAGGTATATATCCAGAAGACCAAAAATCACATCACAATAAAGATATCTGTTCCAGAATGTTTATTGCAGCCCAATTCATAATTGCTAAGTCGTGGAAGAAGCCCATGTGCCCATCAACCCACAAATGGATTAATAAATTGTGGTACATGTATACCATGGAATACTATGCAGCCTTAAAGAAAGATGGAGACTTTACCTCTTTCACGTTGACATGGATGGAGCTGGAACATATTCTTCTTAGCAAAGTATCTCAAGAATGGAAGAAGAGGGATGTGGGGTGAAGGCGACTGTGGGGAAGAGTGTGTCTGACCGAGCACTTGGATTCAGCTCCTTTATTTCCAACATGGAAGAAACTTACATTGACTCCCTAGACCCTGAAAAGCTATTACAATGCCCCTATGATAAAAACCACCAGATCAGGGCCTGCAGATTTCCTTATCATCTTATCAAGTGCAGAAAGAATCATCCTGATGTTGCAAACAAATTGGCTACTTGTCCCTTCAATGCTCGCCACCAGGTTCCTCGGGCCGAAATCAGTCATCATATCTCAAGCTGTGATGACAAAAGTTGTATTGAGCAAGATGTTGTCAACCAAACCAGGAACCTTGGACAAGAGACCCTGGCTGAGAGCACATGGAAGTGTCCTCCTTGCGATGAAGACTGGAATAAAGATTTGTGGGAACAGACCAGCACCCCATTTGTCTGGGGTACAGCCAACTACTGTGGCAACAACAGCCCTGCAAGCAACATAGTCATGGAACATAAGAGTAACCTGGCTTCAGGCATGCGAGTTCCCAAATCTTTGCCGTATGTTCTGCCATGGAAAAACAATGGAAATGCACAGTAACTGAATGTCTCATCAAATGGCAGATGCTAGAAGATTCTTACTTATTCCTGCTACCAGTGGGTTCTTCATTTTTCTCCTAATCCAATTGCATATAGAATGATAAACAATCTGTGACTTTCAAACTGACAAGTATCTTTTTTTCCTGCCCCCTCTGAGTCCTCATTTGATGCAAGAACCCTTATACTCAGAAGCTTTCAAATAAACCGTCAATGTAGCTAGCTTAATAGTTTGGTTAAGTACCTGCAGCTGCAGGATTGGAAATTGCATCCAATTCCACATTAATGAACCATAGTGATTTAACATTATCTTAAAGGGTCCCACTAAGGTAGACAGGAAACTTGGGTTGGAAAAAGCAATTATGTATTTATGTTCTCTAACAGACATGGGCTCTCTTTTTTTTTCATCATTAAAACCTGGAAAACAAACCTCCAGAGAAATGTTATGATGGGCTGCTTGGAGTAAGGCACATTGGTAAATGTAAATTTAAGGGGTCTTTGGTCTTTTCCCACAGCAGGGGATCCCGATGAGCCACTTGACAGGAGGCCACAGATGTGCACATACAGGGATTTCAAAATGTGCCAGGCCAGAGTCCCAGAAGCCAATAATCCCAGAACGATTGCTGCTGAAACCTGCCTGGGTTCTAAAAGCAAAAAGAACAGCATGGGCCCTTCAAACCTGTAAATATCCCTCTGAAAATTTCTATCAGTGACAAAAACAACTTGATGGTGATAAGACAACAAATGGTTGTGATAGAGTTCCCTATTTGGGGCAGCAAGTTTGTCTTGCCAGAAATAATTATCACCCATTGTAAAGAGATCTGCAACCAATCACTCAGCAGTGACTAGAGTGACAGAAAGAGTCTCCAGCTGCAGAGGAAGAACCAGATGGAGAGCTGGGAGCCAGGTCTTTCCCTGGCTCTGCCATCAATTACTTGTGTGATCTTGGCCTTGAAGACACCTTCTAGGTCTCTGATATGAACACCTGCATAATCCAAGATTTGGAACTAATATACACGTGAAAACTTTATACAACAGAGTGAGAAATAAAGGTATTTTCTGTCTCTGGGTCTTGGTTTTATCATTTGTAAAATGAGTGGAAGCAGAGGAGAGAATGTTATCTTTTTTTTTTTTTTTTTTTTTTTATAGACAGAGTCTACTTTATCGCCCTCGGTGGAGTGCCGTGGAGTCACACCTCACAGCAGCCTCCAGCTCTTGGGCTTAGGCCATTCTCTTGCCTCAGCCTTCCGAGTAGCTGGGGCCACAGGAGCCCACCACAATGCCTGGCTATTTGGGGTAAAGAACTTTGGCCTTCTAGGTCCTTAAGTGCAGGTTTTTGGCTGAATCCAAATTTTATAGGACAAACTCATCAAAGAATAAAGTAAGTTTCAACAGAATAATCCTCTGACATTGACTGGCATAATTAGACAATTAGTAAGCCATAAGGGCTAAGTTGACGGCTCTACACTCTTGATTTAGTTCTAACTCCCCTTGCCTGACTGGTGCTGCTGCTCCATGAAGCTGGTTGGTGAGAGTTTATGGGGATCAAGTATGCTGGGCTATTATCTCCTTCTGACAGTGGGGAGATGTTTGAAGTGGAATTTATGAATAGTTGCATAGCTCGATAATATTTTTAAATTCTGTGTGCCTAACAGCTCATCCTGTCAAAGAAAACCGGGAGAAAATTGGAGGAAGAAAACATATTTTTCAATAAAGATTGGAAATTGCAGTATTATCCTATACTGCTAATGATAAGATGATGTGCTTGCTTTGTGATACTGTAGTAGTAATATTAAAGAAATTCAATGCTCATCAGCATTATAACACTCAAAAGGACCACACATATTTTAAATTAAAGGGAGAGGCATGAAAGATAGTATTGCAGAAATTAAAAGATGAAAAACAAAAGCAAAGACAATTTCTTCGAGCAACAGTAAGACCTGGAAATAATGCCACTGAAGCAACTTGTAAAGTGCTTATATACTTTTGAAAAGAGGGAAGCCATTCAGTGATGTAGAAATTGTGAAAGAATGCATTGTCAAAGTAGTAGGGTGCTTAGACCCCAATAATATTTCAAAGTACAAACAACTTTCTCTTTCCAGGAGAACAATACTTGATCGGCAGCATGAATTAGCCTTTGACTTAACAGAACAACTTCATGCACCACTTCAAAAGGAAAATCTATATTATTCAGTCACTTTGAATGAATACTACTGACTTAGCACAGGCTTTCTACTCCATTTGGGTCATGACAGAAGATTTTCCTTGCTATGAAGGACGTACTTGCTTTGGATACTCCTGTGAACACAACAGAGGGAATAGATATCTTCAACAACTTTCAAGATATGTTTTATAAATTTGGACTGAATTTACTAAATTAAATGAATGAATATACAGGTGGGGGCGTGCACCTTCCATGACAGGAAAATAGGAAGGGTTCATTGCGCAGATAAAAAAAACTATTAACAAGGGCGGCGCCTGTGGCTCAAAGGAGTAGGACGCCAGCCCTAAATACCAGAGCTGGCGGGTTTGAAACTGCAAAACAAAACAAAACAAAACCAAAAAACCAAAAAACTATTAACAGATACTCTCATTTCTTTTCATTGTGTTTTGCATCAGCAAATTCTCTGTGCTAAAGCTACTGTTTTAAGTGACATTTTGCAACAAGTTATAAGTGCTGTTAACTATATTCATACAAATGCCACACAAATGCAACGGGGCTTTGACAGTTTTGTAAAGCTGAAAGATGAGGTATTCAGTGTGGATTTACTATATCATTCTGAAGTGCATTGGCTGTCTCAGGTACAAATGTTAGCCAGAATTTCATCTCTGTGAGAACAGATAGTTAATGAAGAACAGAATCAGCAATGTGAATTATTGAAAGAAGATTTCTATGGGAATGCACATTTTTGTGGGAAATCATGTCAAATCAAAATGACTTGAATATATCTTTGCAAGGTAAAACTAAGTCTGAATATGATATATGGCAAAACATTGAAGCATCTCAAAAAGCTATCTCTCTTCAAAACCCTTTTTCAAAAGAAATTTGGGATGTATATTTTTCCTAGTTAGCAGAGGTCGTTTACGAGTGGCATGATTACAGGCGAATCATTTGAAGGATACACAGCTGTTATAGGCCTATTAACTGGAGAATACAAAGAAAGGTTCACATACTTTGAAGATCATGACATCGCACTCAAGTTAGCATTTCAGCCTCACCTAGTTGGCATAACTAACACACCTAGGGAACTATAGATGGAGTTGATTGAGCTCTCAGTAAACAACATTTTAAAGCCATTGTTTGACACCAGAAAGATCTAACTGAACTATGGAAAAATGCAGTAAAATACCCACATCTTTGTCAATATGCCAGAACAATGCTTGCTTTTTTTTCAACTACTTATTGCTGTTGGAAAATCTACATTCTCCCACATAACACAGATCAGGATGCCGTTAAGGTCACAAATGACTGACTGATTCCCATCTAGAGGACCACCTGCAGCTGCAGGCCTCCATACTGCTACCAGATATTCAAATACTTTCCAACAGAGAGCAGACACAACAGAGTCATCAAAACGTCATTGACTTTAAAAGTAACAAATAATTTTTCATTTTTTGAAATTGTTGAGAATAAATAGTTAGACTGTTATAAAATAATGTACATTTTAAAGCCTATCTAATTGAAGTTTCTTGAGTATGGCTTTGTTTGATTATAGCTAAATTAATGCAGTCTTCCAACATGAAAAGAATCCTCACCCCTGTCCTAATGCGTGCTCCAGCTTAATGTGTATGCCTGTTTTTATAGCAGGCACCATGCCAGAAGCTCTGTGTAAAAAATTTACAAAAACAAAATACTTCTGCCCATAGGAGGGTTGCGATTTAGTTAGCTAGAAAGATTTATACACACATGCACACACAATCAAATAATTTATGAACAAAAATTTGGCAATCTAATCTGTAGCAATATCAGCGAGTGTTGATTATTTGAACTAGGCTCTTAGAAATAATAGCAGAATATTTAAAAAGTGCCAAATGTGTAATACAAAACATGGTATGAAAGGCAATCCTGCATTCTTTGCCTGGCTCCCAGCCTTACTGTGCACTGGGGTATAACTTGTACAAGTAAATTCCCTAGCCCACATTTACATGTAACTCCTAGCCCTGCAATGTATGCCCTGGCTTAGGGAAATGTGGAGTGACAGGGCAATGGTTCTCTGTCTCAGTATTTGTCTTGAAGTTACCCTGGATGCACCCCTTGTCTTCTACCTCATTTACTTACTTAACAAAGAAGCTGGGTATTTTTCTGGGTGTTGGGAGTGCAAAAGAAAGTAAGTCTCATCTTAAACATCTCTCCCTTAAGGAGGTAAAATTACATGACTCCTCACGGTAGGGTCCCCTAACTTAAATACCTGTATCTCTCTTGAATCCCACACAAGTTGTGGCACAAAGCAACAGTTCATTCATCCTTTGTGTATTGATGAGTAGTATTACATGGTATAGATACACCAGGGTTTGTTCAACCATTCACTCATTAGATGGAATTTGGGTTTTCTTTTCCTTTAAGTTTTCTGCTACGAACATTTGTGTATAGGGTTTTGTGTGAACCTTAAGTTTGCATTTCTCTAGGATAAATGCACAAGAATGTGATTGCTAGGTGGCATAGCAGTACTTGTTTGGATTCATTAGAAACTGCCAAGCTGCTCACCACGCTGGCTGTACCATTTTGCATTCCCACCATCAGCGTACGAAAGATCCAGTCCATCTGTATTTTTTCCAGTATGTGTTATTATCACTGTTTTTTTTTTTCTATTTTTGCTCTTATAATAATTTGGTAGCGATATCACATTGTAATTTAATTTGCATTTTCCTAATGGGTAATAATATTGAACATCTTTTTTTTATGTTTTTTGATTTCTTTTTTGCCACCCATACCACTTCATAACTGAATTGTTTGGTTTCTGTTTCTTTGTTGTTTTTAGTGTTGACTTTTATAGATTTTTAAAAAATATATTTCAAGATTAAGGTCTTTGTCAGACAGGTAATTTGCAAATATTTTCTACTCTCTAACTTGTCTTTTTAATTCTCTATTAAGAATGTCTTTGCAGGATGAGGGTTTTTTTTAATTTTGAGGATTTCATTTTATTTTATTATTTATTTTATTGTTGGGGATTCATTGAGGCTACACAGAGAATGAGGTTTTTAAGTTTTTATGAAATTTAATGTATCATGGACTTTTCATGGACTGTGCTTGGGTATCATTTCCATCCTGAAGATGCTCTCCTGTATTTTTCCCAAAAGTTTTATAGTTTTATATTTCACATTTAAATCCATGATCCATTTTTTAATTAGTTGTTACATATGACGTGAGGTTTAGGATAAGGTTTTTTTGTTTTGTTTTGCTTTTTGCCTTGGGACGTCCAGTTTTTTCAGTACCATTTTTTGAAAAGACTATCCTTTTTCCTCCATTTGGTTGTTTTGCACCAGCCTTCATCATATTTGAAAATTGACTTTCATGAAAGGGTCCATGCCTCACAAAGCTCACAATCTCCAGAAGGAAACAGCAACAATCACAGAACTGTCAGATAAAAACGAGGGGTGCTGGGGCAGCGGAGGAGGCCGTGCCTGTCCACCTCCCTGTGTCCACACCCCCTGCGGCTGAGTGCCCAGACCCCTGATGCTTGTACATACTTTCCTGAATTTTTACACATATTCTGTAGACTCAGCTTAAACTAGTCAGGTCTAACCAGCTGCGTTGGAGCAATGGTTCTTGAATTGTGCCCTCAGGTTTTCCCCCCAGACCTCTGCTCCCTCCCCCGACAGGCCACTAGACTCTCATTCTAGGTCTACCCCAATCTTGACCAACCTTCTAATGCCACCTGAGACAGGGGATTCCAACACATGAGACCCGCTGTTTCTTCCCCATTTTGTTTGGGGTTTCCTAGCCACACCAAGGAAATCGGGATGGAGTAAAGTAGAGAGCCGTGCACTCCAAGGAGTTGGTGCTATGCAGGCAAACACTTGGGCATATTCTGACTCTGCATTAAGGAAACAATAGACAGAAAGGAAAGGTGTGTTTCTTGCTAGAATACCAGCCTACTGCAATTGAGCTCATGTCCTCCATGTGTAAAAAATATCAATTAATATCAATAAAAATAATCCATATGTGGCCTAAACTATTTGGAATTTTGGTCTACATAATTAAATGGTTTGGCCATAAATTGCTTCTCTCTCCCTATCTGAGAACTTGCTGGGCATTGATTATATTTAGCTATCTCTGCTTAATTATTCATGGCCTGAACTCTGAATTTAAGCCTTTGAAGAAAGCACATTCTTGCAAAAACAACTAATAGGGGTCCTGGCATGGGGGAGTTTCTCTTCTATGGTGACAACATCTGTTAGAAACTGAGAAATAATTTTTTCTTACCATGCTAATATCTGAAAATATGATTCATCAATTAAGGGCTAGAAACACTTGTCTCTTTTATAACTCAAAATTGTCAAGATGTTAAATGACCAGAGTCGTACTGTTTTCACAGCAGACCTGGCATATAGTCGAGACTTGAAAGATTCACAATATGACCTGTTAGCACTGGAGAAATTTCTCTTTTTATTAGATTTATATATTAATGAGGTTCTGCTGCCTTGGGATGTGTGCTAATTAATCATAAACTGAAGAGATAATCCCTGTTAAGGCAATACTAACTGCTGTAACACATAAATTCCAAAGTATTAATAGTTTGACAAAATTGAGATGTGCTTCTTACTCATTTAAATGGATCCTCCCACTTAGTGGTTGGTTCTAAGCAGTAATTAAAGAACCTAGGTTCTTTCCGTCTTGAGCTCCTCCACCTTTAGTATGTGGTTTCACAGATTGTTGATTTTCCCTCTTGGGGGAAAGTGCACAGAGGATGGCGACTGGATGTTTATTTGGGCCAGGCCTGCAAGCAGCTGAGACCTTCCTGCTTATATTCCACTGGCTCCAACCTGGTCTCATGGCCACGCTAACTTCCAGGGTACCTGGGAAATGTAATAAAACTCTGTGCCCAGTAGGAAGAGACACAGGATTGGTGTAGTGTCTGCTGTAGTTCCTGAACTCCCCATATGTCAGTAGTCTAAAACCAAACATCTAATTTGCAAAATACGTGGAGGCCTTTCAGGGTGAATGGCCCCGTATAGCCTCGCTTGCTGAGCACAGCAGTGATAATAATGACGGCAGGCTGTTGATGCAGCAAAGCGTTCCTGGCAAGCCACCACAATTTGTTCAGTTGTCTTGCTTCTTTAAAGCTGTATATGAGTGAGTGTATAAACTGACAAAATCCTTCTTTTATCGTTAACATAAATTAATGATAAGGGAGCATTAGCGTAATTCTCCTGTCTTCACCCAGAATTAACACACTGTCCGTGATTCAAGCAGTTCTTTGCCTAAAGAGACTGTGTGGTATAGTGGCAACAAACGTAGCCTAGAATTACACCTGGCTTCAAATTCTGTCATATATTAGCTGTGTTAATCAAGACTTTTTAATCAAAAGTAATAGAGACGAATTTGCACTCTTTCATGATAAAAATGACAATTTATTACAAGGATATAGGGGTGTCTTATGGAAGTCAGGGGTAGCCATGCAGCTAGAACTTAAAATCAGCCAGAAACTAGGAGCTGGAAGGCGTTACGACTGCCTCTCGCCTCTGCTTCTGCCTCTGCAGCATCTTCGTTCTCATTTTCTCCGCCTCTTACCCTTTTCCAACCACATTATTGTAATCTGCTTCCCTGAGCCTACCCAGGTTAAGTCTATGCTTTCCAGCCACTAGGAGAGACTTGCAGTCTCTGAATTCCAATTTCAAATTTCTAGTAAAAAAAACAAAAAATCTGATTGGCTCGGCTTGTGTGATATGCTCATCACAGGTCCCAAAATATAAATGACAAGAGAGGCAAGGTTCTGTCCAAAAATAGCCTCCAGAGGCCAGCTCCTATAGATGTGGGCTCAGTTCCTGGCTAAGAGACACACATATAGAGAGAACTCTGCTAACAAATGTCTTACCTTTCTGAGCCTCAGTTTCCTCATCTGTAACATGGAGATAATGCCACCTAACTTAAAGGGCTATTTTGAGGATTAAATGAGATAATGTATATAAAGTATAGCATAGTACCTGGCACAAAGAGGATATTCAATAAATAATGAATCAATGGATGCATATAAACTAACATCCATTTTTAAATCACTCCATTTTTCAGAGGCTACAAGCTCAAAAAATAAGTTTGGTACATGGGTAAAGTTCTGATATGAAGGTTATTGGGTTTCAATTATATGTAAATGCATTTCTCATTCTGTAGTCCTGAAAACCTGAGGTTGTTGTTATGCATAAAAAATAAAAATACTAGAGCCTTGAACTCTCATATAGATTTGCAGCTTTGCCAAATTCCACATCTGAGCTTTTAAGTAAGAATTTATGGAAGTACAAATGCATCTATTTTACAATAGGAAACTGTTATTGCTAACTCATATGATTTAATGTACAATGGGTCAAGCAGATGGAGGGTTTATAAAAACAATTCATTCTCTGGCTTCTAGCCTGCAACTTAGTTGGAAGTTCCTGCCCAGAGGCAGTCTTTAATGCCATGCGATCATCCATGCAAGCCAAACAGAGTTGAAGGCAGAACTCTATCCACGCCCATGTGGAACTGTTTGGCTAACACTGTAGAGTCAGTCTGGGTTTCCCTCAGTACCATCTATTGAGAGTCTTATAAGGAAAACCAAAGGGAAGATCTTCCAACATTATCACAGGCTTGTTCACAGATATTTCTGAGTTATCTCTGCAGCATTTTCATATTCATCACAGGATGTCAGTGTAGAAAACATATGCCTCCCAGGAAACATTCACTATGCTTCTATCTCTTGAGAGAGGCAGCTTTAAAAGAAAGTGAACTTTAAACACTAATAGCAAGGCAGCAGCCAGGCAAATGCTTTTATTGTTATTCCCGTCCCAAAGGAACCAGAGCCATTGCTCTCACTCATCCCACACACAGCCATCCATCACCTCCGCAGAAGGCCTCTATCACATCAGTGACACGAATGTCACTATTTTAAAAGAATATATAAATGGGAGGTAAGGGGATTATAGAATTCAAAAAAATGTATGTAGTTATTTCTTTTTCAAGAGCCTGGAGCTTAATTCCTCTCCTCTTGAGCAAGGTCTGCACTTAGCGACTCCCCTCCAAAGAATAGATTATAGAAAGGGAAATATAGTAACTTACAACAGAGAAACCTGGCAGACACCACCCTCCCCACATAATCTAGATGAACAGCGTTGATGGTGAGCCATGATGTCACATACCCCTGACATGCCAGGAGGAGAAGGGCACCTGGCTCTGTGTTATTGCCTGCAGAAACCTATAATCAAGAGGAAACAAACTGAGGGACAAAATACCTGAATACTCTTGAAAACTGCCAATATCATCAGAAAACAAAGAAAGACTGAGAAACTATTATAAATCAGAGAAGACTCAAGAGACATGATGATTAAATGCAAGGTGTACCCTAGATGGAATCCTGAAACTGGGAAAGGATATTCTACAAGGTGTCCCAAAAGTCACCTGTAAAATTGACATAGATAGGGAAAATGCAAAATTGTAGCTAAATGTACCTTTGTTTACAAATGATTCATTACAGATCGGGAGTGGTGGCTCATGCCTGTAATCCTAGCACTCTGGGAGGCCTAGGCAGGTAGATTGCCTTGAGCTCAGAGTTTTGAGACCAGCCTGAGCCAAAGTTAGAGTGAGACCCTCGTCTCTACCAAAAAAAAAAAAAAAAAAAAAAAAAAAAGCTGGGTGTTATGGCAGGCACCTATAGTCTCAGCTACTTGGGAGGCTGAGGCAAGAAAATCACTTAAGCCCAAGAGTTGGAGATTGCTGTGAGCTACAATGCTACAGGACTCTACTGAGAGCCACAAAGTGAGACTGTATCTCAATAAAAAATACATAAATAGATAAAAGATAAAAAATTAAAATAAATAAATAAAAGAAAATAAAAAACTATTCATTATAAAATTTTACAAAATAGTTACAAAACATTCTCTATATACTGTCCACCTCTTTGTAAAATTTTATATTTGTATTCAAATTGAATATATTATCCATAAACAAATTAAAAAACAAAGACCATATGATTCTCTCAATTGATGCAGAAAAACCTTTTGATAATACCAAGAATACTTAAGAAAATAGGTATAGAAGGGACATTTCTTAAACTAATAGAGGTCATCTACAGCAAACCCATAGCCAATATTATATTAAATGGAGTAAAATTGAAAACATTTCCACTCAGATCAGGAACCAGGCAAGGTTGCCCGTTGTCTCCACTGCTTTTTAACATTGTAATGGATGTCTTAGCCATTGCAATCAGGCAAGAGAAGGAGATCAAGGGTATTCATATAGGAGCAGAGGAGATCAAACTTTCACTCTTCGCAGATGATATGATTGTATATCTTGAAAACCCCAGGGACTCAACGACAAAACTCTTAGAAGTGATCAAGGAATACAGCAGCATCTCAGGCTACAAAATCAATACTCACAAATCAGTAGCATTTATATATACCAACAATAGTCAAGCTGAAAAAACAGTCAAGGACTCTATTCCTTTTACAGTAGTGCCAAAGAAAATGAAATATCTAGGAGTGTACCTAACAAAGGAGGTG
>CAUYRH010015709.1:0-52186 GCA_963574655.1 Perodicticus potto | reverse complement strand
CATATTCTTCTTAGCAAAGTATCTCAAGAATGGAAGAAAAAGTATCCAATGTACTCAGCCCTACTATGAAGCTAATTTATAGCTTTCATATGAAGGCTATAACCCAATTATAGCATAAGAATATGGGGAAAGTGGCAAGGGAGAGGAGGGGAGGGGGGAGGATGGGTGGAGGGAGGGTAAATGGTGGGGCCACACCTACGGTGCATCTTAGATGGGTTCAGGCGAAACTTACTAAATACAGAATACAAATGTCTTCATACAATAACTAAGAAAATGACATGATGGCTATTCAAACAGTTTGATGAAAGTGTTTCAGATTGTATATGAAACCAGCACATTGTACCCCCTGATTGCACTAATGTACTCAGCTATGATTCAATAATAAAAAAAAAAAAATTAAATTTAAAAAAAGGCAAAAATTAAATAATTACAAAAAAAACATTTCATGGTGTCATCGTGGGGTTATTAGAGGCTCAGTAATTGCTCCATTTCACTAAAGAGGAAACTGAGGCAGAGGTTAACTTGCCCAGTGACTCAGCTAGTAAATGAAACCAAAACCTATCTGACTCTGAAATCAGGAGTCTTGAACAAGATGGATGGCTGACCACAAGGAGGCCGCAGAAGAATCCAGTTCCTGAGTAAACTCCCATCCCTCCACCTTTGTGTTACACTCAAGATACTGCTTTGTTTTATCAAATTCTAACTACACATAAATATAAATAGTCTACTATAATAAATTCAGTATAATAAAAAAACCTAGATTTATAAAACAGGTCCTCAAGAGTATATTTATTTGCTTTGTAAAATAATTTCATTAAGGAATCTTCAAACTATTCTCTCCCCCTGTGTGAATATAATTATTTCATTTTTGCTAATTTTCTCTAGAGTACATATTCTGCACAGGTCAGGGTATTTTCAGAGAGATTTTAAGTAATCGTTCACAATTTTTTTCTAGGGAACCTACTTTTATTCATGATATCTCCAATGAAGAATTATCACCTTGGATTTTAAACTATGAAATTCTTAATAATCCCTTCATGTGGGATTTAAATGTCTCTAAGTGAGTCTCACCATATATACACATGGATCTATAAACCATTATATATACATGCAAATATTAAAGTACTAACTTAAACTTTGACTTTGTAACTTAAAATAGCACCATCTGACCCTACAGTTAATTCAAGCAGTGCTGGTATTTTATTCATCCCAACATACTATATGTGAGATATAGTCAATTGCTAAACCATGTTCCCACAATCTACATATGAAAGAACAAGATTTATCTCCTAAGTTGTGATTCTATAAACCTGAGTTCTCTGCAGAGTGCAATGATAGGCCAACATGTTAAAAAAAAATTAGGAATGCTTAATATTGGTAAAAATAAAAAATACAATTACATATAGTTCTAATTATAAAACCATTTTAATTCAATTTCTTGATAACTTGATTAAAAATTTAATAAAGATTCTTCCCTAACAATTTTTTTAAAAATTAATTTTTAACTACTATATTAATAAAAATTTAACAAGAGTGGTATTGCTGGTGTACATAGTCTTAGTGTAATCTATCTGTTAAGAGTATTTGCCAAAGTATGTAACTTGGAACACTATATTTTAGTGTCAAACAGATGTAGGCAATATGGCAAACCCTATTCCTCCCTCAGAATGAGAGAATGGGCATTCTAAAGTATAAGCTCCTAGAAGCTCTGCTGTTAAAAAAATAATTTCAGCTTTATTTAATACATAATTTCTCAAGCCTCTCTATTCATAGAACTTTGTATATGTGTGTGTTTAATATCTATTGATGTCCTGATATGATCAATATCACAGGAAAAAGAACTGGAAAACCATCGTCTATGATGATAAGGAGACAATTAAAATAAGTGGATGGTACCAAGACCATTTGTATTGGATTTTGGAAGATATGTAATTTATCAGATTTTCTTTTAGAATGCTGCTTTTAAAAGATACATTAAAAAGAGAATTAATTGCCTACAAGTATAGCAACCAGTATAAAATCCTCTCCAAAAGCAAAACAATAGGATACTCATGGTTTATGTAGATTTTATACAAGTAGATAAGACACTTGGTGCAAAATGAGAACTGGCAATGTGTACATATTTAATCCTTCTCTAAGATCACATCCAAGGCATAAAGAAAGAAGGACTGTAGGAAAAAAGTGAGTAGTTCATTATTAAAAGGCTGACATCCAGCATACTTACACGGCCCATTCAAGCTTCTCATTCTTGATCGAGTTGTACAGAGCCTGTAAAGAGAGAAAATAAGATCAAATTATTCTTTTCATTCTTTCCACATTTGGAATTCAGCAAATGATCAAGCAACTCCTTCATAATCTGGCCATGAGAGGATGTGCCCAGAGCCCCTTGTCAGTTACCCTGTTGGCTCTGGAAAGGTGAAGACTATACAGGTAAGACAAGTGAGCACAAGGCAAGCAGTGTTTTATGGAAAAAAAGAAGACAGAGACTGTCACAAAGTAAAAAGTGTCTTATAAAGACACAGAACTGGATTATGTTTCACCACAGAAAAATGGTAGGATGTGATTAGATAGTGCACTATATTTTTATTCAAAAAAGGTCATGTAGCTTCACTAATTGGGACCCTGGAGTACTCATAACTTTTTTCACTAATGAAATAAACAGAACTTTCCCAGCAAGTTAATGAGTAATATACATGGTAGAAGACTAAAGGCAGATATGGAAAAGCATCTTAGAATGTTTTAGAGTTTCTATACCAATGATTTAAGCAGCTTTTATTGTTCTAACATTGTCATTCTGCTTTTATTTAAGTGAGGATTATACAGGTGTGTACGTGTGGCAGTGGACGGGATAGAAAGCTTCTTGAGAGCGTTGTTAACAATTATGATACAGGCCTTCCGCCATGGGATGACACAACAAGAAGGCCCTCACTAGATGCAAGCGCCTTGACCTTGGGTTTCCCAATCTCCAGAACTGTGGAGACATGAGTTCCTCTCTTTTATAAATTACCCAGCCAAGGTATTTTGTTATAGTAGCACATAATAGACTGAGACAGTTATCTTTTCTTTTTGCGTATGTGTGTATGGTTAGAATACTTAATATCTGTTCTCCTCTCAAATTTCAAGTATAAATACATCATTATTAAGTATCATCACCAGAAGTTAGGTTTCCAGAACTTATTCATCTC
The DNA here is from genome assembly GCA_963574655.1 of Perodicticus potto. NCBI lineage: Eukaryota > Metazoa > Chordata > Mammalia > Primates > Lorisidae > Perodicticus > Perodicticus potto. The sequence continues at coordinate 49,001 of CAUYRH010015709.1, read as the reverse complement.
ACAACTTAAGGTTTTCACCCTTTAACCTACATTTTCCCATTTCACCCCCTCTCCAGCTCCTGTCATCCACCATTCCACTTTCTCTTTCCAGGAGTTCACGTTTTTAAATTTAACATGGACTGTAATTAGTATCATGAAGTATTCGTCTTTCTGTGTCTAGCTTACTTCGCTTAGCATAATAGCCTCTAGGTTCATCTACGTCGTTAGAAACAGCAGGATTTCCTTCATTTTTAAGGCTGATTAATATCGCATTATGTATATATGTACACACATATATACACTATATACATATGTACATACACTACATTTTCTTTATCCATTCATCATCCACAGACATGTTGTTTTCATATCTTGACAACTGTGAATTGAGTAAAGTAATAGTGAACATGAGGGTTCATCTCTTCAAGTGATTTCCTTGGATATATACACAGAAGTGGCATTGCTGGATCTTATGATAGCTCTATTTTTAATTTTTTCAAGAACCTCTACACTGTTTTTCTTAATGGCTTCATTAATTTACATTCCAACCCCAACACTGTGAAAAGGTTCCCTTTTCTCCGCATCCTCATCAATACATTTCTTTTTTTAAAACTAGTCTACTGACTAGACTGTATTATAATTGTTTTTTTCTTCTTTTTTTATTAAAAGAAAAATTTTTTATTAAAAAAAGCAATTACAATACAACCTAGTCAGGATAAGACCAACTCCTTAACTCTTTTAGAGGCAGGGTCTTGCTATGTTACCCAGGCTGGAGTGCAGCAGCCATTCACAGGTGTCTGACCTGGACTCAAGCAATCTTCCTGCATCAGCCTCCCGAGTAGCTGGGCCCAAAGGCTCACATCACTACCTAGCCTTACATTTTGAATAAGATGTTAAAGAAAACACAAATGCATTTCTAAGATATAAAATTGCAACAGCAAATTATATTGAAGAAAAAGAATAACTAAATGCGTAATAATAGGATGATGATACGGGAACATTTTTCTTCAAAAGAGCTTGAAGGCTTAGCAAAGACTTACTTTACTTTGAAATGGAAAAAAGGGGAATCAGATGCCAACCCACCCTGATCTTTCAAACAAGGGAGCTTGTCCAAGCAGCACAGCAGAACACAGGGAGAATTGCTCGTATTCCTGTCTTCAGCCTCTTACTATGGCTCCTCCAGGGGCTGACGTGCGTGTAAGCAAATACTGCACACCAACAGTAAAAGTGTACTCGCTTTTCAGGAGTACTCTGCCAAATTCAGTACAAATGCGTTTAGGCCACAGATTTTATATTATTTAAGATTCAAGATGTCTACCCTTAAGCCAGGGTGACTTTAATAGTCAATTTAACTACTGAATAATATGGTAGCAACAAAAGTCAAAACACACTCCATCCTTAGTAGGACATGGGAAAGTGTGTGTCCTCAAACACAAAAATGATACAACATCAAATTAAAATACAGGACGCACCAAGGCACAAAGATCACATTATAAATTGGATATTCTTTATGAAGAACTCAAATTTACTGCAGAACTACCACCTAAGATAGAGCGGATGTCTCGTGAAGCTGAACAGCTAAGGCAGTGCAAAAAGAATAGAAACCTAAAATCGCAGGGGCTTTTGCTGGATAAATGAGTTTTAAATGGAATCTATTACATGTATGAGCCATTCTGAACCCATAAGTAATAGGAGGCTAAGAAACTGAGATTGAAAAGAGACAGATGATTATAAGGTTATTTATACACTATCATACTTAATACTACCCTAAGTAATGCTCAGTGTAGCCAGATTAAAAAAAATCTATTCATAAAGGTAGACAGCTGAAAATGATAGCTAAATACCTAACATTTTTCTAATACATTCAATTTCACCCTAGAATAATTTTTTCAAATGTTTGACCTTAAGAATATTTTGCTTAAAGAGAAATAGAGTTTTATATTTAAAAATGCTTCCTACTCCATCAGTCAGATATCACATGACGAAAATCTATTATAAAAACATCTTGTCAAATTCCACAGACTTGGCATATTGGAGGTCAAGTCCTCTCCTTGTGTATATGATAAAAAATAGGTTTCTTTTTTGCGACATGTGCCAAATCGAAAAGGTACATGTCATCCCTATTCTTTTCAATGGAACAATTAGAAAGGAATTTTCCTGATTCTTTGTCATGCTTTATGGTGATCCATTATTTTTCTTAATAAAAAGAAGATGTTTGGCAAATACATCCATCACTAACATATCCTTGTCACAATCTCCTATCCTTTTACCTCCCTAGCCCAGGTAAGAACTGAATTCTCATGGCTCCTCTTTGTCTCTAGCCCACTAGTCACACTCCATCACTTTAACCAGTCTTGTTGACACCTTCAACTTCTTTGCTCCACTGTTGTTCTGTTGTACCTGAAAATAGACTCTATGCAACTCATGACCAATCTTACCCTGTGTTAGGTAAGATGTCTTTTGGTTTCAAATCTCAAATACTTCAACTCTCACTACCTTAAGCAAGAGGGAGACTTTATCTTTAATGCAATTAGATCATGAAAAGGTAGTAAGGGGGCCGGCCTCAGGGGTGCAGGAATTTTACTCTCCCCTGCTCTTTCCACACCAAACACTCCTTAGTCCTTTCTCTACTATACAAGAAACACATCCATAAAAAGCAAGGAACTATTTTTTCTCTTATTGAGAGACAAAAGGTGCGAACAGTTTTTTTCACACCCTTTTGTCTCCCAATAAGAGAAAATAGTTCCTTCTTCCAGCTCCAGTAGGAAAAGATCCAGGTAAAGATTCTCACTGGTGTGATTCAGTTCACTCCTCCTCCTCATGGATGGATTCATGTGGCTGGAGATGATGTGCTGTGATTTTGTTTATTACTTTTTAAATTATTTTATTTTAAATTTCAGATTAATATGAGGGTACATGATTAGGTTGCATTGTTCACACTTGTATCGTGAAATCTGAGTTGCAGTTGAGCCTTTCATCCAGAAAGTGAGCCACATACACACCCCTACATTGTACCCATTAGATGGGAAACTACCAAATTCCCTCCCCACTTCTTGAATTTAATTGTTTTTTTCTCTCATATGGGCCTGTAGTTGCTGATCTTTTAGTTTCGACATAGTATTGTGTATATGGGATGTTTTCCATTCTTGAGATAGTTTATTCAGGAGAATGTTCTCCAAATCCATCCAGGTAAATATGAAAGATGCAAAGTTTCCATCTTTTTTCTGGCTGAATAGTAGTCCATGGGATACATGTACCATATTTATTAACCCACTCCTGTGTTGAAGGGCACTTGGGTTGTTTCCACATCTTTGGAGACGTGGTGCTATGACTCAGCCCATCCCTGAAGTCGTGGGTAGGCTGGGGTAGCTGTTAATGAGGGGGAGTGCTGAATAGCCACGAGCACACGCTCTTTTGCTTTACAGCCTCCCCCAAGCATATGTGACTGAGTCAGGACTACCAGAGAAAATTAGACAGCAGCACAAATTAACGCCACTGTGAACATTCATCATCTCAAACTTCAGCAGGGCCTTCATTCACCAGCCTCTGTGATTTCTTGCCATCTGCTCTAAAATGCACCTGCCCTGGGACCTATTCTCTTTTCCTTTCTGATGGTAAGGGAAGAAACAAAATGGAATTTCGGAGCTGAACAGGGACTAAGAGATGATAGAACAAATGCGTCCTTACACAGATGAGGAAAATGAAGCCCCACGTTAATGACCCTCCCTCAAGGTCTCGAGGTGTTGTTCACAAACTTTGACTCAGAAACATTTCTCTCTGTGCTTGCTATCAACTAATATATTCTCTCTTTCTGAGATCAAACCTTACAGCGATGGTTCTGTCTGGCCCAAATCCTGGTCTACACTAAGGGTAACAAGGTGTGTGCCTATTTCAGAACATACTCAAATAACCCTGATCACTGTAATATTCTAGTCTTAAAAGATGAGATTAAACAAGAGCCACTGTTGCTAGGACACATGCTTGAAGCGCCTCTGTCGGTGAGGGTGACGGGCTTGCTGCACGGATCCCACACCTGCAGGCAGCTCACTTCTGACCAAAGGCATCTGCCGTGAGGATGGCTAAAATTGGAAGGTGTAGTCTACAGCTCAGGAAACTCGCCTCTGTGGCCTGGCCCCACGAGGGCAGTATTTTTGCTGCTGTGAAGGCTGATTAAGGGACCCCAAAAGATGTCCAGTTTCTAATTTCTAGAACCTCTGAATGTTACCTGATATGGCAAAAAATTCAGATACGAGTACGTTAAAGAACTTGAGATGGGAACAGTACCTGTCTGGGCCCTAAATGTACCCACAAGTGTCATTAGAAAAGAAGGTAAAGGGAGATTTAAGAAGACAGAAGAAGGGAAAGTGACATGAAGAGAGGAACACAGAGACTGGGGTACTAAGGACAAACCAGGGAACAGTGGCAACCAGCAGAGGCTGGAAGAGGCAAGGAAGGAACAGACCGAGTGTCCCCTAGATGCGCCCGAGGGTATACAGCCCTGTGGACACCTTGATTTCAGACTGCTTTCCCCCCAAATTGTGGGAGAATACATTTCTGCTGTTTTAAGACACCAAGTTAGTGGTAAGGTGTTACAGCAGCCCTGGGAAGCTTACACGTATCCACCAGGGTATTGGTGGAAGGCAGATTTCCAAGCAAAGAATAATCATGTACCCACAGGCTGATTTTCGGAAATATTTCCAAGACCAATACCTACACCAAACAGTCTTTTACCATAACGGTCTCATCTAAAGATATGATGGCGCACACCAGGTAGCCAAGGAATTTTAAAACGATTTTGCTTATTGCACTCTATCCCAAGTCTTCCAGATAAGCTCCCCAGATGAGGAAATGGTGCAGGAAGATTTCCAAATGCTCCAGACGTGACCCTGATGTGAAGACTTGCTTAAAAATCACTGCTTTGCGAATTTATTGATCTTTTCTTATAACCGAAATACCTGCAGGACAGGGAGCTGGATAACAATCATATGCCTCTAGTGACATGAACCAGGACAGAGTAATTCTTCAAATTTGAGGATCACCATTTTTAAGAATGAGAAAGCAAAGTAAATGGCTCAAATTACAGAGACAAGGGTATTTTAGTCTAAATTTACTTTTGAGTCTTTGTTCCTCACTTCTGATTGCTTCCCAGGGAAGATAAAGTGCGATTTTATTCAAGGCTTAGCACCGTCACTGCCTGCCCACACATGGCTCTCTGAAGTTTTTCCACATTACCATGTATTGTGTAACCATGAGTCTCGCTCCCCAGCCCATTTTGTACAGTTAGTGAAATTTGTGCATTTTAGTTTAATCATCTCTAAACTCCAATTAACTTTTTTCTCGGTGGTCCTTGAATCCTTGTGGAAAGTATGGAGGGTAACACAGCTTCCACTTTCAGTGACACTGACAGTGACCACAGTGGAATTTGTACTCAGAAAGAATTATGACATCATCAATACCATGACCACCTTTTCCCAATATAGCGCTAGTTTATGCAGATATTGAGATCAAGCAGACTTTTAAGCGCAGAATTAAATATGCACCATTCTGGCAGTGCTATCAGAGAGACAGCATATTTGAAAAAGACACTGGGTAAAAATTAATGATACTATTAGTTATCAGATGAATGCAAAATGGTTAGAGGAACTCAAATACCCTGCAATAGTCTTCAATTTTAATTATTCTCTCTAAGCCTTCAAATAATATTGAAAAACCATATTATTCGTCACTAAAGGAACCTTCTCCAAAACCAATATTTGGAGCTGACACTTTGCATGTCTGCTTCAACCCTGTAGGTCTTTATATCTGTGCAATGTACTGAACAGGTGATGGGTGAGAATTATGCTTTTTCTTAAGTGATAAAAGGCAACTATCCAGCACAAGTGGATGAACAGCCTGATTCCTTGACCACAAGAGAATTCACAGGTAGATCCATTTTAGGGAGAACTACATTCTGAAGATGAGTTTCTGGAAACTCAATTCCCTTTAAATCACCAGTATCCCCATGCACCCAGGACGGCTTTCACGTACCCATGTTTAAAGGGCGCTACATTAAAGGGCAGAAATTCACAAGCAAACTTACCCACGTCCATCTCGGTAGGTCTCATGCCGGGTAACAAAGCATGTTTGGATTGGGCTTGTGTTATTTCACTTCTACAGTCATATGTATTTCTGGGATCTAGCCAGCATGTAAAGAGTGCCAAAATCTATACTCTTGACAATGATCTTAACCTTGTGTTGGGGTGAACTTTGAAACCCAGTCAGCAAGGGCAAAACTACCTAACTGTGAATAAACGTACTAGCACGGACTCATAATGAACACTAGAAAATAATTTCAAAACCCTTATCTTACTGAGAGGGAATTCTGAAGCATAATTAATATGTATAATTCATCACGTAATTAACATTTTTGAGCACATTCTAGAGGCGAGGGAGGCATTATGCTAGGTGCAGACAAATCTATTTGCCTTCAAGGGGCCTCTTATATAAGGCACACGAAATGTGCTGCTAACCCCGACTGAACTTCACCTAGTGGAGAGTCAGCCAACGAAACCAGCTAATTTTTTATTTCTTACTTAAAATGTGCAAAACACCTTCACATACAGTATCTAGTATGTGGCAGTAAGCTATATATATTTTTTTTCTTTGGAGAAAAATCTAATAGATGAGAAAACAGACCCAACCTTAGGAGCTAAGACTTGGAGGCAGGTAGGTGGGATGCCTAATGGTCACTAACTTGCCTACTTAAGAGAAGTCAGTGAACTTCCCTCATCTTCATATCCTTTTCAGGCAATCTGATGGCTGTATAATGTTTTTATCATTCTTGGTCCCCTTCCGGATCGACCATCCTATTCTATGACGCTAAGAAAGTGATCTGAGATGCCACACGCCACACCCCAAACTAGTTCTTTTACCAGTGTCTGCCATCTTTCCCTGTGGCCCCAGGGCATTTTTCTTTGTCATTGTTCCTAATTAGCGACATCACTACCTGCTCCCAGATCACAGGCGTGGCTCTAAAAAAGTACTGAGTGCGGATTTCACAATTGCACAGCCAGGCAGGAGAGGCAGGGGTGGGGGTTCAAGCCAGAGAGAAACGATTCTCTGAGGGGGTGGGGGTGGCACTTGGGACTTTGAATGCCTCTTGTCAAATGTACCTTCCTGAGCTAAAATAGTTGGGGCCACCTTTCCTTTGTTATCAGTGAAGCAAAAAGATACAGCCAAAGTCAACACTAAATAAAAACACCCACCAAAGGGTCTCACGAGCAGCTCTCACGGTGCACAAAACAAACTTGAAAGAATCGGAACGGAACTGGTCATTATCCTTCATTCATTCATTCATTCTGGGGGCAGACATAGTCAATAAGACGTGTTCACACAGAGCACGCTCCTCCTGAAGGGCTTTTCATCATCTTACGATTAACTTCCATTTGACTGGCTGCCGTGTTTAAGGGAAAGTATCTTAAATATGCTAAGTATAAATAATACTGTTCCAACTGGAAACAAAACTTTAAATACTGAGATAGCCACTACATTCAGCAAAAGTTTTAGACACAGGCATATCCTGTTTTGTTATATTTCACTTTATTCTACTTCGCAAATATTGTATGTTTTTGTCCCCCAGTCACTAATCCACCAGGGAACAGATACTGCAGTTTTTAACAATTGACGATTAGTGGCAACCCACTTCCTATCTCTGTGTCACCTCTTGGTAATTCTTACAATATTTCATACTTTTTCATATATTGGTTATGGTGGTCTCTGACCAGTGATTTTCTTTCTTTTTTTTTTTTTTGAGACAAAGTCTCACTTGGTCACACTTGGCAGAGCGCTGTGCTATCACAGCTCATAGCGACCTAAAACTCTTGGGCTTAAGTGATTCTCTTGCCTCAGCCTCCCAAGTAGCTGGGACTACAATACCCAGGTATTTCTTTTGTTTAGTAGGCCCAGGCTGGATTCTAACCAGGACATTTTTCTTTGTCATCGTTACTGATTAGCAACATCACTCCACTAGCCCTGGAGCATGTGGCCGGAGCCCTAATGACTGAATACAGGCGCCCAGTCTGACCAGTGATTTTTGATGTCGCTAGTGTAATTTGTTTTGGGGGGGTCACTATAAACCATGCCCATATAAGAGGGTGAATTTAACAAATGTGTGTTCTGACGGTTCCACCACAGCGGGGTTACCCCGTCTGTCTCCTTCAGGCCTCCCTATTCCCTGAGACACAACAAATATTGCCATTAGGCTGATTAAAACCCTACAATGGCCTCTAACTGTTCAAGTAAAAGGAAGAGTCTCACCTCTCTAGTTTTAAATCAAAGTTAGAATTAAGTTTAGTGAGAAAGGCTGAAAGCAAGACCCTGGCACCAAATGGCCAAGTTGTGAACGCAAATGTCAAGTGAAAGTGCTGCTCCAGTGTCCACATGAATGATAAGAAGCCAAACAGCCTTCCTGCTGATATGAAACAAATTGAGTCGTCTGGATAAAAAGAGCAAACCAGCCACAATCCAAGCAAGGCCCTAACTCTCTCTATTCCACAAAGGCCAAGGGTGGGAGGCTACAGAAGAAAAGTTGGAAGCTAGCAGAGGTTGGTTCATGAGGTTTAAGGAAAGAAGCCATCTCCAGAAAAGTACAAGGGTAAGCAGCAAGTTCTGATAGAGAAGTTGAAGGAAGATCTCTAGAAGATCTAGCTAATGGATGAAGGAGGCTTCACTCAACCACAGATTTCCAATGTAGATGGAACAGCATTCAATTGGAAGAAGATGCCATCCTGGACTTTTATAATTTGACAAGAGGAGTCAATGCCTGGTTTCAAAACTTAGAAAGACAGGCTGACTTTCTTGTTGGGGGCTGATGGAGTCGTTGACTTCATGTTGAAGTGAATGCTCCATTGCCATCCTGAAAATTCTAGTGTGCTTCAGAATTACGCTTAAATGACTTTGTGCTCTATAAATGAAACAACATGCCCACTATTGAGAGAAATACTGCTTAGAGAAAAAGATTCCTTTCAAAATATTCCCATACATTGACAACCCACTTAGTTAACCAAGAGCTCTGGGGGAGAGGTACAAGGGAATAAATGTTTGAATGTTGTTTTCCTGTCTGCTAACACAACTTCCACAATGCAGCCCACAGATCAATGGATGACTTTGACTTACAGATCTTATTAAGAAGCACATTTTGTAAGGCTAAAGCTGCCATGGACAGTGATTCCTTTGACGGATCTGGTCAACGTGAGCTGAAAACTTTCTGGGAAGGGTTCATTGCAAGACGCCATTAATAATACTTGGGATCCATGGGAGAAGGTCAAAAGATCAACACAAATAGGAGTTTGGAAGAAGGTGATTTAAGCCTCATGCATGACTATGAAGAGTTCAAGATTTCAGTGGAGGAAGTAGCTGTAAGAGAACTAGAATTAGAAGTGGAGCCTGAATGTGTGACCAAATTGCTGCAAGCTCATAATTAAACTTCAATGGAGTTTCTTCTTGTAGATAAGCATAGGAAGTGGTTTCTTGACATGGACTCTACTCCTAGTGAAGATGCTGTGAACTCTGTTGAAAGTACAACAAAGGATTTATAATATCCCATAAACTTTGCTGATAAAGCAGTGGCAGGGTTTAAGAGGACTGACTCCGATTTTCAAAGAAGTCCTAGAGTGGGTAAAATGCTATCAAACAGCATCACATGCTACAGAGGAATCTTTCATGAAAGAGAAAGTCCATTGATGCAGCAAACTCACTGTTGTCTCATTTTCAGAAATTGCCACAGCCACCCCCCTTCTGCAGCCATGCTCCCGATCAGTCAGCATCAAGACAAGACCTTCCACCAGCAAAAAGATTATGACGCGCTGAAGATTCAGATGACTGATTACACTTTCCAGAAATATTTTAAAGTGAAGCTACGTATATTTTTTAGACATAATGCTACTGCACACTGTATAGACAACACTATAGCATAAATATAACTTTCACATGCACTGGGAAACAAAAAGTTTATGCAAATTGCTTTACTGTGATTTTTGCTTCATTAAAGTGATCCAGAATAAAAAAATTTTCTCCTGGCTAAAACTCTAAACATCTCCTAAAGAATCAATTTGAACACCAGGTCCAAATGCTGGTTCAGCACCAAAAAATAAAGTAAGAATTATAATTCAAAAATCTATAGGAGTTGGCAGGTCGCATACATGAGTGAAAAAGGCCAGGGAGAAACTTTAGGGATTTGTACAGTTCCATGTTGGAAAAGCTGATAATCAGCTGCAGCCTGATTTCAGGTAAGAAGGTAGATCCACTGTTGCTAGTTATCATGATTTTTGGGAAGTAGCAGGAAGTACAACTATTCAAGGCTGACAAACTTTCAAGTGTGGCAACAAAAAAGTAAAACTACTGTGGGCCAAACACATCTATTGTCCAACTGGATATCCATTTTGAAACTCTGATTAGAATGATGTGATTAAAAAGCAGAAGAGTACGCCTCGTGGAATAAATTCCAGTTTATGATTTAGATTTAAACTTCTGAATATTTTGTTTCACCTGATGACATTTCTGAATTGGTGATGATGCTCTAGCTATTTGGCAATTGCTGATATTCTGTTGATGAAATGCAACGACCAGTGAAGCTGCATTCTGTGGCTGAGAGCTTTCCTTTCATTTAATCTTGGTGAACCCTTAACAGCCAACGTAATTCTATAATTCTTTCCACTTTAGAAATGACATAAGTAATGCTTATAAAGGCGAAATGGCCTGCCCAAGGTCAGATGGCACAGCTGCGGATCTGAAGACAGGCTTCAGACTGTTGTAGACCACAGTCTGCTCTGTACAGTTCGCTAATCACAACACAACACTGACACCATATATATAATTTTTATACACACATACACACACACACACGTATATATGCATATGGTAAATTAAGATAGATTATCAGTTATAAATTTTGTAACTCTGATAAATGTTTTGCTGTTGGAAAAAACTAAAAATCAGAATTACTGAAATTAACAACAGTGCTATCCATGTTATTATATTTTCTTATCCTTTTTTAGTTTGATATATTGGCACAGGACCTGTTATTCGTTTATATAAAAATAATGCTTTCACAGGGAAAGATATAATCCTAAATTCATATAAATCCTAACTTTTAAGAAAAGTTATGGTCACAATATACATGAATTGGAGGTCAAGAGTCCACATTTTCAGCACATTGAATCTTTATTATCTGTGTGCGCTACTTGCCTACTTGGCATACTTTGTTTATAGCTTGGAGGGAGCTTATGCCATTAGTATCTTAGCAAATCACCTTTTTCCTTATAAAACGAGTTAAAGGTTAACTTTCAGTGGACTCTTCAGCGTGCATACGGAACTATTTATTTTGACCTATGTTAAGTACCGTGACTCCCAAATTCATTGTGTTCACAGTCATCTCCTGATTTTATTTTTAACTCAAACTCTGACCCTCTGAAACTGTCATTTATTCATTTACCAAACATTTGCCTAGATTTGGATGGCTAAGCCACACCAATGCAAAATAGAACCATAAGCAATGTTTTCAAAGAAGATTCTGGATTGTATTATATTTGGTATCATCTGTTGTTAGATTCCACTTGTTGGCGAACTTTAATTGCTGAGAAATAGCAGCCATGAATGATAATAAAGACTACTTCATAATTTGAGAACATAAATTTCAAGTGACCTTATCAATTCCATGCACTATTTTTTTAATACCTGTGGAAAACGATCAATTATATTTAATGACTATGGACATAGGAAGTTAAGATGCCCAGTTAAAAAACAAAACAAAACAAAACTATTTGCTGGGCAACAAATAGAGCCCCTTTTAAAAACCGGCTTGTAAAAAACAATCCCCAGGGACTTTGACATTTAGAAAGAACACTAGGACTGGCATTTGTTCCTTGCCATTTTCTTGCATTAGGCGAAGCAATGAAGACAAACCAAATGGAAATAGATTTTATCCAAAACAATCAATATAAGTAAATTAAATAATGTAATCTGCTGGATACTAGGCTTTCAAATTTCATAAACAAGAAGATTGGCAAAAAAGGTATGGGGAACTCCACAGAACTACCAGTTTTTCATTTTGCTAAGTGAGAAAATAAAAAATAAAACAACTACAAAAAAAAACTATGTCCCTATCATTCCATAAAATAAGTAGTATGGACAATCTCCGAAGAAAGATGTGTGTTTTTAAGAAAGAATCAGTCTTCTGCTAACATTTCATTATAGATCGAAAACTCTGACAGCAAGTAACAGCAGAGTATGGTCTAATCTGGGTAGTCTGATTAACTGCTACAGCACATGTATTAGGTCTTGGAAAAGATGTAAGTCTTAAACACTGGAACTTACTCCAATCTCACATACACCTATATATGCTGTCTACTTTCCTCTTGTTCAATTTAAAAATTTTCCTAAAGCAACACTTGTACATCATTTATATAATCAAAAATTAGTACATGATATAAATAAGGTACATAAAGAAAACAACAATTCTTAAATTCATCTCTGGTTCTTGCTGCCCAAAGGTAACCTCTTTCAACTCCCTTTGGCTTTTCTATTTTCTGACTTTGAACTGTGGAACTCTGGAAAAAGAGCATTTATTTAGCTCTCTTATTGCAAACATGTGGACACACATGAACCCCCTACCCAACTCTCTCTTTCTCCCCAGTTCCAATCTTTCTATCAAAATTATATCACAATCACAACTTGGGGCCTCCTCAATCTTCAAAGGGCCTACGTTAGTCTATGCAGACACACTTCATAACTGAATCAACGTGGGACCCTGTGCTACATTTCCTTTTTTGTAAGCTTTTGTTTTCCCTGGAGTTAATCATCACTTCCTTCTGGTGTTACTTCGTTTTCTATTTATGTCTGATTCAACTCCACGCTCTGTAACAGTCACTCTCTCAGTGAGGCCGTGGGGGGCCTGACTTCACAATCCTCTAGGCTCCTGCTCCAATTGCCTGGTTGGTTTCTATCCCCTGCACAGCTGCTGTCCCAGGGCTTCCCTTTCCCATCTTCCTGGGGACTCCTTCTTCCTCCTGTTACTAGATACTAAACCCTCTCTTTAACGTCAAGTAAATGAGAAAAAGTGTGTGTGTGTGGGGGGGAGGTTGGGGTGGGGGGGGATGAGAGGAAGTGACTCCCTGCTGTGAAATGTTTATACTTTTCACCTAATCCTGTTATTTGCAATGCGGGGATCTCACTGCAGGCCTTAATTTAGTCTGATTTCCTAAGTCCAAAGCCTCAGGGTTAAACGCACCAGATAGGAGGGGAAGGGGCACTTGGCCACACAAAGCAGGGGAGGAGGAGAGGGTCCGGTTACTAATTTTAAGGGCTTGAAAGTGATCTTCCTGTTTTGACCCGCTGCCCTCAGAGGTTGCCAGTGGCCCTGATTTCTGGGCCTTTCTTCTGTTCTATGGAGTAAATCAGTTTGGTTGCTTCTTTTTTCAGTTCCCAGGTCTGCAGGCACGTGGATTTTAGCCTTCCCAGGGGCACTAAAACAGCAAGTCTATCTGACGTCCATCTTTCAAAATCTGTTGCCATCTTGAGGGCATCCATTCTCTTCTCATGTCCTTGAAGATCTATGCATTCTATTGTCAATTTGGTGGAAAACAGGTAGGTGTAATTAAAGCACATTGTTACCTTCAACTCTAATTCTAAGAGTTAAGTTCTTGCCATGAATAAATAACCACTTAATCATGATCCAAGCCAGGGATCACAGCAGGGGGTTGACGAGGCATACACAAATCCCTTCCAAACACTGCCCAATCATTGTGAAAGTATTCGGGAGAGTCTTTCTGCTTTACCTTTTTTATTGTTCTTTCTCTTTTTTCTCTCCTGCATCTGATCTGCAGGGAATTTTTGGGGGGTTTTAAGTAAGTATACTGAGAAAGAGAAGTATCATAGGTCAATATAAACCATCTGGTGCTTTTGCGTGTCCCCTGAAGTGACAGTAAAGCGTTTCTTTTCTCAAGGCATATTCTTCTATCTCTACGCCTATTATTAATTAACTATAGTTAAGTAGGACCCCATAAACCCTTCCAGTTTATTTATGTTTGGAGCTATTAGAAGAAGGAAACTGTCAAGAAAAGCTCAATGGGAAGTAATTCCCATGTCATGAGCTGCCAGGCCTCCCGGATCTAGAGAAGGTCTCATTGCCTACTGTAAACACCCTGGCCTGCTCCAAGGGATTTCTGAGTTGTAAGATGAATCCTTTTCACTATCTTACACCTGAGTGCAAGAGGGAGCTTGTCTTGGGTGGCTGCTTAACCTTATTTGACTTACTGGAATCCAATAAACACTTGGCTCACCAGATTTGAATCTGGCAACAATGAGGGTACAAGTATCTCTAGTACTTGGGGTGGCGTTTTACAAGGTAAAACTTAACAGCAGGCTACAACCAACAGCAGGTCATGAAGGGAGTTAGGCTAAGGAGTGAGGGCCCCAACCAGCACTTTCATGAAAACTTTGACATGAAGTATTCCAAAGAATCTACCCAGGAAAAAAAAACAAATTTCATTGAAATCAGATGACCTGTTTGCCCACATGGGCACATTAAATGTACCATCAGAATACGGTTGATCACATTTTAGAAAAGAAATGAAAGAGTAATCTACTTGAATAAGGCAAAGTCCAAAAATATTAAATAACACTGAAGTCAGAAGAGTAACTTTCACCTTGAACTGTGGAGGAGGAAGCCCCGTTGCTGCTCAGACTGGTGGTTTCTGCATCACTAGGCAGGGTAAGGAAACCAAAAATGTTTTCCAAAATCTCCTCTTAGACCCTACGCTGAACACCATACTTGAACTCTAAACCAGGCATAATCCAACAACAGGTCGCACTAAAGGAAAGACGTCATCCTAGAAAATGCAGAAAACCTGGTCACCCTACATATATCCCCACGTGAGCTCCTGAGGGTTAACTTCAGGTTATGACGACCTTACAAACTCCCTCCTTCAACAATGACTGTTTTTAAAATGCAGGTATTTTTTCTCTCCTTTAACTGCTGTCAATATCTCACAGATTCTTCTTTTCCCTTCCTCATGATTTCGACAAGGGTATTATGTGAGCTTGCCTCTGATGGAGTCGGAAGGAAGTCTTCTTTGCCCTTCCTGCCTCTCGGTCCCATTTTCCCCTGAGGCTGGTCATAGAAACCAGAATCCCTCTTCTCCAAGGCAGGTCACAAAAGCCAGAACCCCTCTCTCTCAAAGCCATCCATAAAACCTAACATTATTCCATATAAAAACTGGCCATAAAGAAATTACATGACCTACCTTGTTTGACTGTAGGTCGTGAGGCTCTCATTCCAGAAAGGGCCCTGGCCCACACCCAGGGGGGAGGAACGCTGCTCAGAACACGCAGGAAGAATCAAGACGGGCAGGCCTCGTGGGTTCCCCTGCTCAGCCTGGTAGGGTAGCATTGCACCCTATTTCTACATGGCTGTCCAGACTTTGTTGAACCTCAGTACAGAAATGGACAGTCTCCCTGTGGCTTTGACCTTTCATTATGAAGGTTCCTATGAATATGTGTTAAAATAACCTATCTGCCTCATGTCAGTGATGTTTTCAGCAAACTTTGGGAGGGGGGCAAGAGCCTTGTTCCCCACAACAGCAATGACAGCATGGACCAGAATTTTCTTTACAATGCTCAAATACTGCGTGGAAGTTTGGAAAGACCTCCTTTAAAAGGACACTGGAAGGACGTGTTCAAATATAGTTTATTGTAAGTGTAGTGAGGCAAGAATGCAGGGTGACACTGGAGTTATTTTAGAGATAATTAAGCCAAACACACCATTTATGCTTTCATCAAGTGAGGAGTAGTGAGACAGGTACTGTGATGGTAAAGATCTGGAGACTTCATTGCAATCAGGAGTCAACAAGTCTCACCCTATCAGGAGCATAGTTTGTTCAATATTCTTTCCTTACTAATCATTGGTACATCCTTAAAAAAGGCGTTCCTTTCCGTAGAAGTCCGGTAGGATCTGAGAAATTCACAGAAACAAGCTAAGGAAAGGGCAAAAATTAAAGGGGTAACGCAAATCCCAAACAAATGCAACAAGAAAAACCAATGTCACTTTGCTAGCTTTAAAACAAATAGCTAGCTCCCTACAAATAAAACCAAAGGGAGTGAAAGATTTTGTTGTGGGGCAAGTCTGACTCAGGTCAACTTGGAGGGGATTAATAGCTATTGGTAATGATAATGATCTAGATAATGACAATTTGCAGAACCATGTCCCAGAAGAAGTCAGGTCTCTCCTTCAAATCTCCTTTGGGTAAGGACCACATTAAAACATCAGAACGTGTTAGTCTGGCAGAATCACACCTGGAGGAAAAGCATAACTTCTTTAAACACAAGAAGCGCAGTGTAAAAATAGCAGAGCGACTATAGAAGAAGGAATTCTGGAGATGATTTTGTTTTTACTTTACACTACCAGATTTACTTTGTGAAAGACACCTCCTCCCCGATCCTCAAGATGACAGGTTATAACTGGAGCAGGGAGATGTTGTCCATATTCTGACCTAATAGTTTAAGTTGCTGATAATAATTCTAATTGGGAACCTGTTAGACTGGGGTGGTTCGGGCTCTTTAAATTGAGACATGAACAAACCAAAGCCCAATGTAAACAATAAATTCACAGTAGAAACTGCACCAATCTGAAACTATCAACTTCTTTTTTAAAAATGATGATTTTGGGCGGTGCCTGTGGCTCAAAGGAGTAGGGAGCTGGCCCCATATGCTGGAGGTGGCGGGTTCAAACCCAGCCCCCGCCAAAAACTGCAAAAAAAAGTGATGATTTTTCTTTCTTTCTGTGTATCATTCTTTCCATCGATGAACTTCTAACCAGTCAAAATTGTTTTGTCTTGCTTTGGTAAATACTATATAGAAGTTCCCTATGCCCTCCCAGGGGAGAGCTAGTCCCCTGTGCCCTGGTGTGACTCCCCAACCCCCATTCAGGAATCTCTGAATGCTCAAAGTCTTTAAAACTCACATGCCCTTAATCAAGGTTTTCTTTTAACAGAGTCTACTGTCTCTCTGAGAGGATCCCGCTAAAGACTGAATTTATGAGTTAAAAGATGTTCTGCTTTAAATTAGGAATTAAAAAAAGAGAGACATTTATTTGCAGGAAAAATTTCAAATTATGATTAAGGGTTTTCTCCAAATTACGTGAGACATGCATTTTTAACTAGGCAGAGATGAATGTTCCATTTGACCAGAATCTCCTTCCCAGGCTCCAACCTTAAAGAACAAAATCAAACCAGAACAAAACAAAAACCTATGCAGGCTGGGAAAGAATGACAACAATCTGTAAGTCTCCTGCTAAAACTTCAGGTTGCAAAGGGCCATTGTAATGATTTCTTTAGGTTCCTTCGCTTACAGATTTAACTCAGAGGGAGAATGGTCAGCATTCCTCTAACAATGCTAAAGAAATAGCAAACAAAACTTATGCAGATCAGAGAGAATGGAGTCAATGGTGCCTTTCAACATAATTGCAATACATTTTAGAAAGCAATGAATTAGGCACTCCCAAAGCAGGGTTTTGGAGCAAAACCTTCATTTCCTTTAACATGTTCATGGTCAACATTTAGTACAGGAAGAGGTTTATTCAAAATACATACAAAACTCATCTTTCTTAAATCTAGCTTTGAGTCTAAGTTCTTTTACAGAGGAAATAACCCCACCAACCTCCACGAGGTTTCTAGAATTAACACGGCTCAACACAAAAATGCCATTTTTATCAACTCCTGCATTTTATGGATGAGTGTCAGAGAGGCAAAGTGATTTATCTAGGTTTACGACAGACCACCAGGATGAGGCAGCCTGGCTCAGAAAGCAAATGGATGACATTTTCATATGTACCACCAAAAATACCAGTCGCTTTACTAGAAGTTTCTGAAATTTTACTGCCACAGATATTGATTTCTTTGCTATCTTACTGAATTAAAGCTTTAAAGAATTCATTTGAATCCATGGGATCATTAATGAATTCTTGATTAAATCTCAAGTCTCATGCTACTACTCATAAAACGCCTCAAGGATTCACCCACAACAGAAAGAAACCAAAGCATCAGGTTGCAGTCCCCCCCCCCCCCCATCTAAGTGTATAGTTTGGCAAGAGATGGGGAAAGAAAAAAATGATATTATCAACGTAAGCTTTTACAGATGTCTGTTCTAAACCTTACTCAAGTTAAAAACAGTACCAGAATAATTTATATCTGAGCTATAACTAGATTCAGAGGAAGAATGTGGAAATGTTGGCAGAACAGAGGTTTAAATCATGCTTACACCACATGCCCCAAATTCTGGAGTGCAGCTGGCACTCCATGTCTGAGGGGATTCCAGACCCTGCAGAGGCAGAGGGACAATTGCATTCCACTCTTAAATGGATTCCAAAATGTTACTTCTGTCAAAGACAGAGTGACCAGCTGGGCCCGACAGCAGGAAGGCCTGCACTGCCCCCTCCTGGCCAGGAGCCTCGCTGGGAACTTCCAACACCAGACACCAATCTGATGAACAGCTCAACTCAAAGTCAGACTTTATTAATACATTTTAATAATGAACACTGATCTCCATGAAACACATACATTTTCTTCTAAAATGTTAACACTGCATCCTGCCCATTTTATCTGCTTCATAATTTGATATAAATTTGATACCGAGTAAAGGACAAAACTACCTCTCTAGAGGAAAGAAAAGAATTAAAAAACCCATTAAAGGGGAAAAAAAGTCCAACAGAGAATCGAGTTGTACAGAAAATAACATATAGAACCTGTGCCTTAATAGGTTAAATAATATTCTCCAGATTATGTCAATATAAGACACAAAGGAAAATTCAATTTTCTTAATTTAAAATGATTAGATCAAGGACAGCTTTTAACAGATTTCTCTAAAATCTCAGGCAAATTGCATAATCCCTTCAGAAGTCCTCTAACACTTCAAATAAAAAAAAAGAATAAATCAGATAAAAAAAATAAGGACTACAGATGAATTGATCGTTAAATAAACCATTATGTATTTAATGGCCAACAAAACAAGTTAGAAGCATCAAGGATTAAAGTTTTCAAAGAAGACAAAACCTGTTATAATTCCAACTCTTTGCCAAGGGGAAATGATGATTATGCTCATTCTAGAAAGAACCAGAATTCTAGAGAGATAAAATTAAATCCCAGGGGCATACCGCAAGTTAATTGTACTTTGTCTTATTTTGCAGGTGAGGGGAAGTTGAGGCAAGAAAGTGGAGATAGTGGGGGGGAAGGTAAAATTTCTTCTTATCAGGTTAGACATCGTGTATTTTGGATAAAGTGTCCGATAATCAAAAGCTGCTATTTATATGAATTAGCAGGAAGAAACATTGATTTAGGTGCTAAAAAATGACTACAAGATAAAAGTAAGGTAGCTACTTAGAATGACTACTTAGATAGAAGGTGATCAGAATTCTGTTAAAACTTGGGAGTAAAATCCCTAACTGTGGGGAAGAGTGTCTGTTCACATGTATTTACCCAGTCATAATTAAGTTCACTAATTTAGGGTATAAGCCTATTCAGTTTATTTCATTTAGGAACAAAAATGGCTAGCGAATGATTAAGTTTATTCTATGAAATTTCCTATTCTAAAGGTTTTCTATTAGCTACTTCTGATGTTCAATTTTATAGAACTAGATAATTCGTTAAAACCCTTGGTGAGAGACTGGAAGCTTGGATAAATTCTTGGATGCACATCCCAGAACCTAAGAGACTATGCATGGCTCGAAAAAAAGACTATAAGTTTTAAACAACAGGCTGTAATCTCTAAAGTACCAGGTAATGGCCTACTGACTATAATTCCACCAGGGAGCGTTCATACTGTTAACTCCTTGAAATGTTTGCAATATTCCCAAAAGAAAAGTGCTTGGCCTTCTCTTGCATGGATGTGTACCAAGCAAGAGCATCTGTACTGTGTGACAAACACAGAGGAGGGCAGAGAATCTTTCCACATGGCATCTAGGGGACAGCCAACATTAGGCCACACAATCATGATTCCGGGTGAACTCACAAATATTACGATGCTCAAGTTATCATGAGGGTGGGGGGCAGGATTACTGTGGCGTGGGTCAGTTTTGATGACGTCCCCTTGATTTCTCGTAGGCTCTGACTGCCCACTGTGGGTATACTCTACATTGAAACATACAAAATAAAACCTAGAGATGTCTCTCTGTGCTCTTTATAGAAGCCTTTTTAGAGCCACATTGAGAACCACATACATGCCAACATACATTTTATTTAACAGTATCATAAGCCATTTGAGTCTATCTCAGCAGGAGATGGTAGTCATCACGCCACAGGAGGTCTCAGCACAGTTTCAGGAGAAAGCAACACATGCCATCCAGGTCACAGTAAAGGACTTGGAAGACTCATGTTTCTCCCTAAAGCTGAAAAGCTACTTAAAAAAAAATCTCAAGAGGAAAAAGCCACAACTGAAGACTTATTGGAGCCAGACAATTTGCCAATGATTGATGGGGTTAGACTCCACTGTGTCATAATCTAAGGGGGTGGAAAAGGAAGCCAACATATTCTTAAAGTCACACGAAGGTATTTTGCCACCTGTCCCCAGCCATATTTTGAGGGGAACTTGTTATTACCAAAGTCTTTCAATAATGTAATGTCACAGACGGGGACGGGGAGGGCGCAGGAGAGGACAGCAGAGGGGGAGAGGTGGGCGGGAGGAAGCCTGATGTCACTGTCACTGGGTCTGGATAGAACCCTGTGAAGACTGAAATGACAGTGGGATCCACCTCCTGAATTTCCTGCCCATTATCAAGCCTCGGAATCTCCATCTCTAGCCCCTAGAGTTCTGTGATCCTATGATTCTATTATTCCATTTTTAAACCTGTGGAGTGGGAGTGTTTCTGAGTACCCTGCTCACACAGATGGTGGTGGGAAGAATCTCAAGAATATGTTCCATGTAGTAAATGCCCACTTCACTACGTAATCACTCCCTTCACACTGCCCACAAACAAAGATTATATTCTCTTAAAGACAGCTGCAAAAACACAAGTGGTTTAATTGCAGCACAGCATCAGCACATATGTGTGTAAGGAACAAGAAAGAAGAAATTTCTCCTAATTCCCCAGACTTGGGGCTCACGACTCGAAACATAACACGAATCTAATAGGACCAGGTCACTGTTGTACATTAGCTCCACGTAAGGGGGGGACAGAGGGAGACCAGGGGAGGGAAGGCAAAAGGAACTAAGTGAAAGATAAAATCGTACACAATCTCTCTATATTCCTGATGGTCTAAAAATACATTGCGCTGAAAAATCATTTGTCAAGGCAACCTTTCTGAGACTGCAAACCAGATCTCTGTGCCAACCACCAGTTTCCCACCATCACCTCATTCTGAGCACTGCTTCGATCTTTCTCTTTCACAAACTGGCTCTTTACAAAACTGACCCACGCCACGGCCAGTCTCTGTATCTGGAGTTCAGGTACCAGCCTTTCCACCTGCTCTCACCTGATTCTTAGAGACATTTTATGCTCCTTGTTACTTTCACAGGCTGTCACTGCACATCAGACCCTGCCACCGACTGCCTCCAATTCTCTCATCCTAGCATACAATTGTCAATACGGTTTTAGCACGGTTTAGTATTTATTTCTTTACCTTCGTCTCCTTAGTAGAAAACTCTGAGGAGTTGGAAATTTTCATAGATTTTGACCTGTGGGACTGCCGCCGGATAGAATCCTCCCGGGAGTATTTCACGGAACCTGAGGTCCTCACCCGTACCTTGCTGGCACTCTGAACACTATTCACGCCAATCATTCTGAAGGTCAACTAGGGAAGGGGTTTGGAGAAATCAAAAGGCACTTTCCAACCGTTACAAGGCTCTAATGCTGGAGGAACTCTGCCGGGTTGTGCCACAGCAGCTCCCGAGCGCCGTGATCCGCGTTAGCTCAGGAAGCACCGGGCTGCTTCTCCCAGCATCTTCAACTACCCTGTTTGCAGCGAGCCTGATTGTTCCAGGCACAGCTCACGTCACTGGCTGCAAAGAGGAAAAAAATGCAATCCACCCCTGCTCCTCGTCTCTCTTTTCCACACACACACACACACACACACACACACACACACACACACCATATTCACACACCGGAACAAATGGCAATTGGCCAGGCAAGCGATTCATTAACATTCCAAATAGCAACACTATTTCTCTGGCGATATTGTGCGGTAAGCTCATTAATGTCAACAACAAAATAGAGATAGCACAAATAAAAGTCTCAAGTCATCTGCAAGGCACCGTGTGGGGTGGGAACGGAGCTCAATTTCCGAAAGGAGGAAAAAAAAAATACGAATGAGCATCAAAGGGCTCAAACAATTACAGGCTGGTGAAAAGGACGGCAGACACAAAAGCATCTCAGTGATCAATAATTTTCTTCTCTTTTTTGTTTCAGGCCAGGTGGTTTAAGAGCAATTCAACTGGCATTGCCGTTCCAAAGAATTAAATGTTTCTTGTCAGCTTGTATGGCAAATCCAGATTAAAGATGCTATTCTACCTCCCTATCATACTGAAAAAGTAATTGAGGAGTTAGCACATGTAAACTTCCACTATGGCTCAGAGCAGGACCAATAAAGCCATTTAGATCAATCAGGAGCAAGCAGTTTCCCCCAAAGCTATAAATGTTCTGCCAATACACACAAGAGCTTGTAACCTTCTGAAAAGAATGACAAATTGGAGATGATTAGAAAACAAGATCATTTTGGTTCTTGACACATGAAGTTGGTTTTGAGCAAAACACTTGAAGTCTGCAGAGCCTCATTTATCTGGCAAGGGGGGTGGGGTGGGGCAGAGGGCCAGACACTTTGGCATGTTTTTTCTTTTTCCAGATAAAGGAGATTTTAATGTCAATAATAAAACTTGAAAAGCAGCTTATAAAAGCCAATCTGGTGGAGGTGCCCTGCGAGGAAAAATAAAAAGCCAATCTGGGGGAAAAAGTGCTATTTCAATTCATCCCACCCCTCAAATCCCAACTTTTCCGTGGTGACTCAGGAGTGCAAATTTTGTACAGGACATAGCAACATACTGACGTTCTTCAGCATTGTTTAAGGTAATTTTTTCAAGGTTATTTTTTATTTAAGGTAATTGCTTCTGTCCACTACCAACAAGCCTAGGCAGAGGAGACGTTTAAGCTTTGGTATCTTTTACCTTCATGACAACGGCTTTCCCCTCCACATCCTTTGACCTCCTCACTTTCCATCTCTCCTATTTTTAAAGTATTTTTCAAAATGACAGACATGAGTTCAGGTAAAATTTTGCCCCAAATAACAACAGATATCTGGAAGATAGTGGGGCTCTCCCGTCTGTCTTTTGAGGTACACTTTTCTCTCTCCCTTCAGGACGGAAGCTACTATTTTTTCAGAATAGTAATAAAAACAGTATTTGTGACTTTGTACTTGACAAAGCATGTTCCAAGGACATAAAAAGTGATGTGCTGCAGCAGCAAAGTTCATCATTTAAAATACACATAATTCTGATTTCAGCATATGTTGATACCAGAGGAAAATGTCTCCATTTAATAAAAGTAGGCCTGGGGTAGAACCCATCAAGGAACCAACAGCAGAGCCAAGATAGATACAGATTCATAAAGGACTGTGTCAAAAACACGGGAGCCCGTCTCAGTGTGCTGGCAAATACAGGGCACTGGTTTCAAAGAAACGCATCCTTTGGATATTTGCCAGTCACCACCATGAGGAGTTAGAAATGTCTCCTGAGGTTAATTTTCTTCTTCTTTTTTTTTTACAAAATACATAGAGTGAAAAACAGACGCTAGCACGTACATAAATGAAATTGGATATATAATTTCTGGGAGGTTTAGCAGAAATATGCTGTCTTTACCCAAAGACTGCCCAACTCGCTTTATTCAGGCCCCATCATCACTAACAACCAGTTTCCTCTGTTTAATGCTTAATACTTTACAGAAGTAACATGCTATCTCATTTTGATTCTCAACTTGACAATCGTGCGAGGTGAGCTGAGGTGAGGTTATAATCCCCACTTCCCAGACGAGGAAAGTCGGTTCGGGATGCTACGATGGAGCCAGCAGCATCCATTTCCCACCCTGAGCTGAACAACAAGCCGAATTGTCCCCGCACACCACGGCTGTTTGCACTGCCCTTTCCTTTTTAAACCTGGAATGAGCGTTTTTGCAAGTCTGGGACAGAAAAGTCTTCCCATGCTCCTGCCTTATATTCTTTGTTCTGGAATACAAATTTCTATCTGGATATAATGAAAAGAACCACTGGGATGCCTCTAACAGTCTACGGATTCACAGCAGATGATGCCTTCCGTGTACCTGAGTATGTCCCCAAGAGGGACCAGAAAAAGCCACCGTGACCTCTAGCACTCTGGAGCCCTGGGTGCGCTGGCCTCATCTTACTGACCTCAACTTAATCCCGACCCTGCCCTGTGTTGTTGTCTGCGTCTCAGGCAGGCCTGTCTCTTCAGTCCAGGTTAACGCACGGGACTTTAGCTTCCACTCCACCCATGCATGGAACACCGGCTCGTCTCCTCTCTGGCCCCCCACTGCAGACCTCCTGCCTGGGATTCAGCTGTCACTACCCTGATCCCTTTCATAGCTGACTTCTCACCATCCAGCACTCAGCCCAAGTGCTACTTTTCCAAAGGGCACTTCTCTGGTCATCTTTCCTTAAACAGCCCCGTCCTCCACCCCAGTCACTTCCCATCACCGTCTCTCTACTTCCCCTGTCTGCAGGGCCCTTGTCAGTGTCTGAAATCACCTGTATCTCACAGAGATAGATGTACCTGATAGAGAGCAGGAGCTCAACCAATACTTGTTAAATAAACTACTTAAACATATGGTACGTTTCCCTTCTCTATCAGCTTCCATGTCATTCAACTTTGCTTTTTAAGAAAATGTAGCAAACTTTTCTGAAAAATAGATAGTAAATAATGAATTTCCCCCATACAAAAAAATCATGCAGTCAAAGTTTCCTTTCCAGACCAGTTGTCTAGTCCCTCTGCCCCAGAACAAGCATTACCACCAGTTGCCCATGGATCCTTCCAGAGGTGAGCCACCCATAAGCACTGTGTATGTGTGTGTGTGTGTGTGTGTGTGTCTGTGTGTGTGGGGCAAGTGTGTGGGCATCTCAATTTTGTTCTTATGGACTATAAATGGAAGGATGATATACATTCTTGCTGTTTGTTGCTTTTTTTACCCTTTATTGTCAAGATCACTCTACGTGATCACACACAGAGCCACCTCACTCTTATCCATGGCAGCACAGTATTCCAGTATACGGATGTATCAGATTTTATCGGTTTCTTATTACTGGACTTTTCAACAGCATGTTGTTACAATAAATAATGATGTAATAACGAATATGCCTAAAATATACCAAATCGTAACATTTAAACAATATGGCCTTCCAATTGTTTTCTCAGCAAGCCTTATTTTCTTCCTCCTACATTGATCGCCCACAGTCACGGTGTTAGGTACATACGGGGTTCACAACTAGAGTCAACATGAGATCATCACTTCACAGACATGTTAGATGGCCGTGAACTGCCCCATCCAGCTCTCAGGCCTTGACCGTTTACAGACATTAGCCAGCTCGTGCACAGAGGGCCTGCTTGCTATAAAATGAAAGCTGGCTTCCTGGAGAGGAGCAGCTGTTTCAAGGTACAAAATAACTTTCCATAAAAGCTTTAGCAGAGAATGAAGGTGACTTCCACATCAAATTGAAATTGTAGGAGAAATTTAAGGAAGCAGACTAATTAAGTGAAAGGCTGGGAATTGGTCCTTCACCTTCTGATGCTTTCTGACTAAGGATGCTATTATTTAGGTACATAAGCCCTAAAAGGCTTCTAAAAAGTGACCTAGTTAATGGTCGCTGGAAAAACTCTCTTAGCCTCTCAACAGAGCAGCAGAGAAATGAGCTCAATCTCACACATCCTTCTTGTGCGCCTACTGGGTACCAGGTGCTGGGGACACAAAACATGAATATAATCAAGTCCTAACTTAGAGCAGCTAACATTCGGTTGGGGAGTGAACAGGAAATTCTGTTTCCACGATTATAACGGCGAGTATATTTCATTTATCAATGAACTGAAAGCTTGTAGATCCCAAATGAGAGAGATAAGAGAACATCAAATGGTAACTAGGTAGGTGCTTCCCTCTTTTTAAAGAAAATGTCATAGGACCATTAGCAAGAAAAGCTGAAGACTGAGTTGTGAACTCTGGGGAGAGCAAAAGCAGACATGAATTATAAATACTAATTGTCCAGTCTAAGCCTGAGGAAACCTGCCTGGTCTGGTGGGGTTAGGTGGCTCTGTCTTGTATTCAGCTGGTTCTTGTCCAATCCTAGTGGATCAGTGACTCTGGTGAAGTCTTAGCTGTGGAGAAATTCAAGCAACTAAGACATTCCACCCCCTACAGACAACAACTGGAAGAGGAAAATCAACCCTTCCCGTTACCATATAACCAGGGTACCACCCAAAAATGTCCTTCGGTGATTGGCCCAGGTTAGGAGAGTTCAATGTCTTAAAGTTGTACTTGGGTAAAAGGTGAAGGCTATGTTGGTTAGTAGGTTGTAAGCCCTCCAATGTGCACAAATAATCAGCACGCTGAATCCCATAATGGCATAAATGTATTCATGATCTATGTACAAATGACTTAATAAAAAAAAAATAATAAAGAACACAGGAAAAAAAAACACTAATTGTCCAGAGATACAATTAGCACAATAGCTCGAGGGTCTGTGCAGGGAAGACGGGAGTAATCAAACTCCAGTCTACTCTCGGGACAGAATGGCGGTGGTAACACTCTCTGTGCCGAGAAGGGTCTCCTGGTTTCCCCTCGGTTCCTCAGATCACCTTTGCTTGTACAGAAACTGAGTGGCGGGACAGAAAGCTGATCTGTTTGTGAGATGCCAGATGCTCGCTGAGATTTTCTGGCCACGTCTGTCACATGGTCCAACATATTCAAGAGGCTGGTGCTGCTGTCACAAGGTGCTAACGAGTAATTCTTTTCTAGGCCATTCGTTTGGACTTAATCTCATTATTAGAGCTGGAAGGGACCTCGGAAATAATCACCTTCAATGTCTCCATCCTACGGATGAAGACTCCTGACACAGAAACATGACGTGACTTGTCCAGGATCTCATAACTATTAAGTGACAGAACTGAGACTTAAGGCAGGTTCCCTAATTTCCAATATAGAAGTTTCTCCCTCCACCCCCCATGCTATTTGTTTCTTGAGAGCCAAATATTCCATGAACACAAATCTTTTCAGAATGCATTAAGGCTTGAAATAGAAAATTCAATGGGAAGAAACTGACTCCAGAAACGAAATAGAGGCCAGTCGATCACATAAGAACTATGAAAAGGTGGCTCAAAAAAATCAACTCTACCAAGAGCTTAGGAACTAATCTTGGAGTCCTTAGAAAATGTGAGACAGTTCCTGTCCTTGACATGGCGGGACTAAGGTATGCTTCCTTGCACTGTCTGGGAGCATGACTGCAAAGGTGAGTTCATCTTTTAGAGAATAGTAACTACTACGGTGGTTGAGCATACACGTGATCACAAATAAATGTTAATATGGCAAAACAGGTTAATTCAATAAAAACTTACTTCCTGCTTTGCTTTTCCTGACTTCTAGGCTTTCCCAGTGGAGAGGACCCATTCTGAACTCCAGTACTTGGTAGATGCCTACACTCTGTGCCCCAGGACTAACTCTTGATCCCCACATGACCCAGCCACATGCGTAGCCCACCCACATGAGGCCTGAGTGAGGACCCCCTGGCTGACATCTGAGCCTGTGCTGGAATCCTGTTGCCATGTGTTACTACCTACCACTTTGAGGGACACAACCCTACTTTCCTAAATAAGACTCAATTTCTCCCAGAATAGACATTCTGCCTGGCTACCTTTCACTTACTCTCTGGTCCCTGATCCTTCAACCCCAGTCTATTGAGCAAGTTTCACAGGCTGTTCCCTTTGTCCACTGACTCTTTTTATAAAGGGCCAACAATGCTTGCTTTTATCCAACTCAGTTGGACACAAAAGTGAAAAGTTTTGTTGAGCAGTGGCACTGCGGAGTTTAAGTTCATAAGACATCACTAGAACATAAACTAAAACAACTTTAATAAACAATCACTGTTTGTAGGAACTGGCAGTTAGAAGTCAAAACCCCTATGATTTGTTCCACCTATGAAGACACGTCACCTCCCTCTGGCAGCCCTCAGTCTTGCCTATAGTGTCACATACTTTTGGTTCCATCTGTTCCTCAAACATACAAAGCAAAAGGATGGAGAAAAAGAAAATCTTTAAATAGAATCTTTTTACATTTAAAATCAAATAACATTTAATTTTTTTTTTGAGACAGTTTTACTTTGTCGCCCTGGGTAGAGTACCATGGCATCATCATAGCTCACAGCAACCTCAAACTCTGAGTTTAAGTGATCCTCCTGCCTCAGCCTCCAGAGTAGTGAAGACTTTAGTTGCCCACCATAACACTTGGGTAATTTTTCTATTTTTAGTAGAGAAAAGGTCTCACTCTTGCTCAGGCTGGTTTCGAACTCCTGAGCTCAAGCGATCCACCTGCCTTGGCCTCCCAGAGTGCTAGGATTGCAGGCGTGAGCCACTGTGCTTGGTAATTTAAATAACATTTTAAAGGGGTGAAGGGAAACACCCTGTATGCACGAAATGGTTTTAAAGTTGAAAAATCATTTTCCTTTCATGAATGAAACCGGTCATATGAGATGTTTTAGACCAGAGTCACCTACTATATTTGCTATTCGTAAGTACAGGAGATGGACAGGAGACTGTATCTGTGTGTCACACACCTAACTCTAGATAGCAGACGCTGTCACAGTCATCTCAGATCTTCTGGAGCTTTCACATGGAAAAGAAACCCAAAACCTTGTCATAAAGCTCGTAGGCCTTCTGGAGGGGCAGAAAACCTGTTCTACATATAGAAGGCACTATAAATTCTTCTTTCTGTGCTGCAGGAAGATACATATGCTTCCTTCTAAACCCAAATAATATGAAATGCAAATACAGAACTGTTACTTCAGAGCTCCAAAAACTATTCATCTAGGTGAGTAAACTAATAATTGTATATAGGAGGATAAGTGCTAAGAAATTGCATTCCAGAAGCTAACGGATAAACCCATCCATAATTATTGTTTTACAACATCAAGTAAAAACTCAACAAATATCCCCTAAGAGCCTAATACCTGTCATGCACAGTATCTAGCAGGGAATAAAATGGTCCAAGATCTCTGCCCTTCTGCTTCACACCAAAGACAAAGTATTCTCTAAATAAATAATGCCAATCAAAGGACACGGCCCTGTTTGCATTTTTCCCCAAAGATTTGAATAGAGAACAAGACACTTTCTTTTGCTGTCTCATTTTCATTTACCAGGTAGTCCCCTAAAACAACCAACAGTTCATTTTTCATTTCTTGCTTCGCAGTTTGGATCACACTTATTTCCATCAGTCTGCAACAATTTCAAAACGCATTGAATTTCACTAAAAAATGGGTCCCCTTTGGTACTATGTAAGAATAATGGTCAGCTCTATAGTGCAAAAGACAAAACATCTGCTGAATTCTGTTCAACATTTTGATTTCCCTCCTTCACTAAGCCAGGCACTAAGAATAGAAGATTAGGCCAAACCAGACAGATTCCTGCTCCCACCAAGCCTATGGTGAGATAGACATCAATTTGTCAATCATTAATAAGTAATCAAATAATCCCATAAAACACAGGTAAAACCGTAAATGTACCAATACTTTGGATGAGATGAACAATACCTTGTTCGCTCAAGATTTCTAACGTATTCTCAACTGACTTGGCCTTAAGGAAGTCTTAGATTTCCCTGAAATTAGGAAATGATTCTTGACTTGGGATCTGAAAGATGGAACAGGAAAAGAGAGGAAACAACAGTTTGTGCAAAGGCCCTTTGGCTGATGGGTAGAAGGCGGGCAAGAACGACTGAAAAAGACCAGTGAGACTAAAAGGGGATGAGAGGTGTGGGATGGAAGGAAGATGAGGGCCTTAGAAAGGCAAAAACAGAATCCAACTGGAATTTGGAGGGAGTATTAATTCTTTTTCCTTTCAATAACTGAAGCCAATTGTAGCGCCACATTAACAGTCTTTCCTCAATGCACTACAGTGTTACTGCTCACACGTATTGCAAAACCAAAGGCTCACACTTTAAGCCTTTGGCTCAACCAAAGGCCAGTCTTCTACTGTAATGTAGGTTAATGTGATTGCTATGCTTTGGCCATGAAAAATGTGCCTCAGTCTACCTGTTAATGAGGAGCAACACCTAAATGGGAAGGTGCAATATAATAACAGTAGCAGTAACTATATTATTAATTACAAAGCTGCAAAAATTGTTACTTTGAGGCCTCTTTTTGTATCCAAACTTGTCTTTCACTCTCAAAAGGACAGTAAACTAAATTGTCTATATTATATAGATTTTATTTTAGCTGCTCAATCAGTAAGGTCTCTCAGAATTCCAGTCACAGAAAGAATGGAATACAGAAAGTTGATAAACAACTAAGTTCCGATTTTAATACCAAGCTGTGCTCTGGGGCTTTAGTTCATTTCCAGGGGGGAGAAAGTCCACGTGGGAGTTTGGACTGGTACCAGCTCACCCTCAAGTGAATTCCTAAAGGGTTCGGAAAAATCTTGGAGCAAAATTAGGAGTCTAGTCCACTTTGAAAGGGCCAGGCTATATAATACAGGATAACGGATGTGTAACTTCCCAAACACAGCTGGCCATTAGGAAGTTTGAAAGATACATATGTCAAACACATTTCTCCAAGCCTCCTGGTTATACTGCTGCCAAGTCCTGAACAACAGCTATAGAGTTTCTGTGGAACCAGAGCAGCTGGAGATGTACAACCTTAAATACAACTGCCAAACGAACCCAATAGATTTTTTATTACTCTGTTTCATCCACATTTCAGTTTGGCCAGGACCATAACTGTGTCTTCTACAAGGTTAACAGCACATAAGGTGGTGGCAAAGTGCCATGGTTATGTGCCAAATAGACCTGTGTTCACAGTTTGGCTTCGCCATCGTCTGGTTATTGACTTAGGGGAAAAGTTACCCAAATTCTTTGAATTTCACTAAAAAATGGGAGGAAACGTATCCCACAGATGCTTGTTGAGTTTAAGCTACTCACCAAATACAACTCTCTGCTTTAGGGAAACCTGCAAGGTGGAGGCTTGTCCACTGTAAATAATGCCTGTCCCCGTAAGCAAAGGTGTAAGCCCTGTGACCAAAGCTTGGTCCTTTGTGCTCCTAAAGGAGTGACACAAAGACTTAGAGACAGTGTCAGGGCACCCCTGTGGAAGTTGTGGTGTCAACTGCAAGGTCCTCGTCCCCTATTTTTCCCGTGGAAATAATGTGTCATTTTCCTCTGCTGTCAGCCCTCCATGGTCCAAGTCTATTTTCCTAATATGATGTCCAAAGTACCCTTCCCTTCTTTTTTGTAAATTGCCTGATGACCTCCCAGTAGATTTCTTTTAGCTATTACCAAAGGCCAGTTTTCATCTTTTTGTAGCCAAGAATCCTGGCTATTACGGTGACTTGGGAGGTGGTGGAGAGTGAAACAGAGGTGAAGCTCTAGGCATAGCACCTGATAGATACATAGTAGATTTGAGGGGGTGATTAGTAACTCTGGACCCTGGATATTCTTCAAAGACTTGTGAAATGGGGACAGGGAAATACTCCCATCCAAGTGTCATGAAACAAAGTAACTATGGTACCTCAAAGAGCTTTTAGTAACAAAGATTAAGCTGGCGCTGGTGCCCCTTTAAGCCTGAGCCACCAAATAGAAAATGATGATTCATGAAACTTTCCTGCTCCCTGTGCCTTACCTCACCCCAACCTGCCAGTCAACAATTGACATCTGCTGCCACCAGCGGTGTGCCCTACGCCTCTAGTGGAAACATTCTACAGAATTCAAATAAGTAAAACCTGAGATTCCTTCTCTAGACAAAAGTTTCTTTTGCTTCTTACATAGGCAATAAATTAAAATTATTCTGATAAATGAAATGGTCTTCACATGGCAATGTTCATTCAAAGGCTCCTAGGAGCTGGCCAATGGTGTGATATTAAATCATAACATGTACCACCCCCCAAAAAACCAAGCTAATTCTCAGATGCTAAAAGAAAATGTAATACAAGAGTTTGACATACACGGAAGCAATAAATACAAAGGAAAAAACAGAGAGTCTAAGACAAATAGCAATGAAAGGGAAGCAGAGTGAGGCTGTGCAATTCTCAAGTTCTCCGGGGATAAAACCGCCCCTAAGAAGAAGAAAGGTCTGTAGCATAAGGGAAAGGCTCCCTGACAAAGAACAGCAACAACAAAGGGCTGATGAGAGCTAATGTTACAGTGATACTGGGATCACAACTTGGGCTTGCTAGGTGAAGGCGGACGATCTATATCAAACCTTAATATCTCTTAGAAGAAGCTCCCGACACAAGAGTCATTGATACCTGATAGGCCCAAATGAGCCTTGTAGACAGGAAAGGACAAGTGTGAGGTCAAAAGATAACAGCATCTTTCACGCCGCCTGTCATGTTACCGAAAGAACTGGGTGGTACATCAAATACTTTAGAAACAAATTATTAGACTGCTTCCATGTACTTTAAAAGGTTCCCGAAGGATTTTGTAAAGCTATGGATAACTTCACATCTATTTCTTCTTGGGGGGGCATTTTTATTATGTACATAATAGACAAATACAAAATAATACATATGTTTTGCAGGATATTAAAAATAATAATGAGAAATACCCTGTAACATCCTCCTCCCTCCAAACATGTGAAACAGAACATAGCCATCATCACTAAAACTTCTTGGGGGTCAAGGCTTGGCGCCTGCAGCTTAGCAGCTAGGGCGCCAGGCAAACACACCAGAGCTGGCGGGTTTGAATCCAGCCCGGGCCTGCCAAACAACAGTGAGAATTAGAACCAAAAAATAGCCGCGCGTTGTGGCAGGCACCCGTACTCCCAGCTACTTGGGAGGCTGAGGCAAGAGAATCGCTTAAGCCCAAGAGTTTGAGGTTGCTGTGAGCTGTGATGCCACAGCACTCTACCCAGGGCGACAGAGTGAGACTCTGTCACAAAAAACAAAAACAAAAACAAAACTTGGGGTCCAATCTCATCAGTTTTTCTCTTCATTGATATACACATTCTGGAAAAAAAATTGGCATTATCTTGTAAAGGTTCTTCTCCTAGCACGGTACCCTAGAAAAACTGCACGTATACAGAGAGGAAGTATATATACATTTTAGGAAAGGAAAGAAACTGTATTAGAATTGTAATACTCAAGTCATGTTGACTTCTATACAGAGAGTAAGTATATATACATTTTAGGAAAGGAAAGAAACTGTATTAGAATTGTAATACTCAAGTCATGTTGACTTCTGCAATTATGTATTCATCTTTTGTTGTTGGTATATATCGAATATTACAATTTTAATACAGTTTTTTTTTCTTTTCTTAAAATGCATGAATATTTTTTGGCACCCTCTGTATATGCTCCGGGAGACGAGCTAAAAAGTGTCATTGTCTGTAACAAGCAAGAATGGAAAAATAATGCAAATGGTTAAATAAGTGATGGTAACTTTATACAACCGGAATAGTATACTTTCTCATTTGTAAAGTAAGCTTGTAACAGGAGGGAGGGAGTCATGAACTTGCCTGGGTGGACACTGTGCTGAGCTGCCAGATGCTGTTAAGGACTGGAGGACACACCTAGACTCATCTGTCAGCTGAGAAGCCCTAAGACAGAGAAAGTTGCCTGGCCCAAGTTTACTGCCCCTTGGGAGAGATGACCTGCATCTAAGGACAGGCCAATGCCTGCCTAGCTCGCTCAACCCACCTCGGACAGCTCTGGAGGGCCACCTGCATTTCCGGCTCCTTCAAGGGCACGGAAGCCTTAGTTGAGGCTTCATCACAGTCTGCTTCTCTGCTGCCCTACTTCCTTTCTCCTTCCTCCTTTAACCCCAAATGACTCAGCCTGTTTTCCAGGGAATTTCATATACGCCAGAAACTCCACTTACATTACTTAATTTACTCCTTTTGAGAAAATTTTTTAGACAGGTATGATTGATTCCATTTTATAGATGGGTTTCAGAAAAAGTGGCCAACTTGCCCAAAGCCATGCAGCTAAAATAGGAACTCGGACTCAACGTGGAATCTACTTGGATTTTAAAGACTGAGCTCTTTCTATTACTGTCTGGCCTATTTTACTAAGCAGCATTTTGCTCAGCTCATGTTAATATACATTCCCAGAAGAAAATAAAAGTGCATTTCTTTTAAAACATTCTTTATTTCAGATACTGTGTCTTTCCCAGAACTATCAAGATTTAACTATAACAGTAACACGGCATTCACAATCACTCATCATGACACAAGGACCTTACTAGATTGTGAATACAAGAAAGAAATATTTAACTTCTATTGGTCTAATTCTAAAAAATCTGGCTCTGTCACTTTTGATCATGCTGATGGGGCAAGGGAGAAGCAGTGAGCCTCAAATCTGACCATAATTAGGTCAGGGGGAAAGTGCAGGACAGTACTGTCCAAGAGAAGCCCATAAATGCTACATGTATAATTAAAATGTCTAATCACCTTAGTAAAATGTGTAAAAAGAAAACAGGTGAAATTAACTTAATATATTTTATTTATTCCATAGATCCAAAATGTTATCATTTCAACATTTAATCAATATAGAAAAATCAGTGAGACATTTTATATTCTAAGTCTTTGAAATCTGGTGTGTATTTTACACTCAGGGAATATCTCAATTTGGACTGGCTGGGTAGTAACTACTCAGTAGCCTCATAGGCCAGTGGCTCCAGAGTTGGGTAGCACAGCAAAGGGCAAAGAGCAGAGATCACGGGACTGAGAATGAAATCAGGAATTTCCAGCACTTCTCCCATCCCCTCTCTCTCTCTCTGGCCAACCAAAGTACTTGACAATTGATAAGACTCATAAAGCATTTCACCTCAAATATGCAGTGTGTCTCCTTGATAATTTATTTAAACAAGACCAGCTTTGCAGAGCAGAGTGGTAGAGAGAAGTATTTCTCTTATTTATATTACTGAGGTTTGAGGTCCATGATTGACAAAACCGTTATTTGTTTGCTATAAGAAGTAGACTTGTGAACATTTTGTATTTTAGAGTATTTGTGTTACTTAATAAAAAATAAATACACACACGCACACAAACAAAAGCTCTTATTAAAGTTTAATAAGGTTATTAGACCTTTTAGTTATACATATGGTTTTTCTAGAAAGAAACAAGGCACCTCCTCTTCTTCTCGATCTTAAAATCCCTAAAAGGTCCCAAAGCTCTGCCTGTGATTAAACAAATGATCTCTGTCTGGGCGAGGGGATCTCAATTTTTTAAGGGTCTTGGACTCCTCATCTATGAAATATAAACATTGAATGAGATAACCTTTATAGTTCCAACATCAGCATTTTCTGACTATATGGAAGAATCTGATCAGCAAATTGCTTTTTGAAAAGCAACCAAAAATATGTTTCTCATTGTCATATGACTGTTCCCTGAGAAGAAGTTTGCCCATCATTTGCCTATTGTGGTAAACTGAATGATGTCCTCCCCTTAATCCACATGCTCATCCCTGGATTAGAAGATTTTTATGTTACCTTACATGGCAAAAGGAACTTTGCAGAGGTGATTAAGTTAAGGACCTTGGGGTGGGGGAAATAACCCTGTGTCACCTCAGTGAGCACAATGTAATTCTTATAAGAGAGAAGTTGGAGAGTCAGAGGAAACGTAAGGACAGAAGCAGAGGTTAGTGAGGGATGATGCACTGCTGGCTTTGGAGATGGAGCAAGGAGACATGAGCCAAGGAATACAGACGGCTTCTAGAAGAGATTAAAGGCAAACAAATAGACTCTCCTCTAGATCCTGCAGAAGCGACCCAGCACTTCCCTGTCCCCTCTACTCCAGCCACACTGGTCTTCTAGTTCATGGGAGGCAGGAAGCATGACTCTGCGTCAGGCCTTTAGACCTAATATATTTGTGTTGTTCTAAGATAGTCAGTTTGTATATTACTTGATATATGGCAGCAAAGCAAACTGAGGAATCTGCCTATAATGCAAGTATCATCCCAGATGGTGTGTCTATGGGCTTCTATATCAGAGCAGGCCTATGGGTTTTAAACTAATCTTCCGGTTTCATTAGAATTAATATATTTTATTTTGATGCCAATTCTTACATAAGAGAATAAAAACATGAGTTTTAATAAAAAATAGCATTAGCTTTTTTCTGGAAACTATATAGAAATATTGACTATTGAAATTATTTCATTGACGAAGAATAGTAAGTCCATATTATAATCAATGTATCTGAGAACATGTGAAGACCCAGAGAAGGAACTCCCACTCAACTAGGCCCATTAGGAAATAAATGCTTACTTGGTATGGCAAAGGAACATCTTTATGGAGCACCAAATCCTGTGCCCCCAGCCCCCAACGGGGTTGTTTACTGGGAAGATGCAGAGGTGGTTTCTCAGTGGCCTTTGCTACTAGATTTCTGCCAGAGTGAAGGGAATGTGTGCGTCCACTCCTTGCTGTCTTTGTCCTTTTACAGGGCAGACGCAGAAAAATTAAGAAGTGCCCAAAGGTGGTGAAGCCACAAAACAGAAAGAGGGATCTATGTATTTGTATAAGAGGAAGCAGCCTGTTCACCAGAACGCTTGCCTACCAGGCCTACATATGCAAGAAAGAAACTTCTACTGTGTTTGAGCCTCTATGTGATTTAAGATCATTTACTACAGCCATTCAGCCCACTCAAGCTGATACACCTAGTTCTAACCAGGGAAAGAGGACCCAATATTTCTTTCCTGAGTTTCTTCCATGATGACGATTCATGGCATTTGGTGAAAAGTGTACATTTCTACTTAGCAAGCTGACCAATCTTCTACCTACTTGGCCAAATACTCTAAAGGAAGGCGAGTGTCCTTAGAAAATATTTGCTGGCATGTCTATCATTCCTGCTAAAGATTTCAGGTAGCATAAAGACTTCAGGGTAATATAAGATGAAAAGAGAAAAACAAATGGAATTCAAATGATATAAAAGATAAATTAATTAAAAACTTTTGGATAGGCATACTAGAATATAGAATGGGTGGGCGGTATGACTGGGAGAATAAGGCATATGTAGAGTTTTAATTATTTCCAGTATTTAAACCAAAGCTCAGTAGGGTACTTCCCAGTAATACACATTGTACAACTCATAATGAGGCCCTTAAAAAAGCAAAAAGCAAGCTTCAGATTCTGCTCTTATTTCTTCCTGTCTTTACTAAGCCTGCTGGCAAATGGTTAACTTTTTGAAATTATTCCCAAGTATAAAATTTTTCTCATTGGCAGTTAATCAACAATAATATTTCTGAAAAAATTTTGATGTGAAACTTCCTCATTTGCAAGGGCATCTGATGGACTCTTGTTTCAGTCAAACCCTGCATCATTTTCCTGGTTCCAAAATGGGAGAAATGGAACCCAAATGAGCAAACCAGCTTTGGGGCCCTCATATTTACATTAGAGATAATATGCATTTTAGAAACCAAACCCAGAGAATAATGCAGTAACTTTCCCCATTTCCCTTTGAAAACAGCCTTCCTAATCACTTAATTAGATGTAATTTAAAAGGTACATAAAGTCCAATAACTTATTACATAAGTTGCTAGAAATATGAGTATTTTATAGATTCTCATGAATGAGTCATCACATACATTTTTGTTAATAACAGGAAATATGATGTACTTTCTATGGTTGTTTTCTTCTGGACCAAGTACTTAAAGATGCAAAGCACCATTTAAACAGTGTCAACATTGGTTCAAGGCTATATCTCATGCTTATCACCTTAAACCTTTCTGCTGCACTTCGAATGCCCTGAAAACCATGCTTCTGGGCAGCTTTTTAGCCGTTCATAATTTCATCAACAACTTTTCATAATTTTATCATCAGCTAGCCTGTTTATAAATTATCGAAACTCTGGAGAATAAAGATTCAGAGAAATTTCATTCTTATAAACAAGCATGTTTAAAGGCGCCTTTCCCTACTGGAACATAAAGACACAGGAGGTCAGATACAAAAAACAATGCAGAAAAGCCAGTTTCATTATTATTTAAGAGAAAAATGAAAAGTTAAATAATTAGCCCAAGGCCTCAAAACAAAGGCAAAAACCAGGAACAGAAGCCAAGGCTCTCCACTTCTAGACACTAAGACCAGGAGATTTGACAGCAGCACACTTAGGACTGATATAAGAAACGCTGCACCTCCCTTTTCTTCAGTCTTTTCTTTTCTTTCTGCTCAGGTCTAAGCAAATAGTAGGACAGAAAGGATGCTGGACTGAGATTCAGAACACCCGAGCAAGGATGAAGTGGTATCACCACCCTGCTCCATGACCTTGGAAGAGTCACTCGGTCTCTCCAGGCTTCTGTTTACTCATGTGTAAACAGTTATGCTCTCCAAAGCCCTTGGGAACTTAATATTCTACAATTTCATCAAAGGACATTTTATCTTATATACTATAGCTAAAACATTTTTTTAATCCCAGAAAATGATACATATCTTAAGATAAGTAATTTCAATGATGCGTCTTATTCAGCGTGGGACAAATTTTAAACTCAGTCACCTAAGTTAAGCTCCTTTATGAAGCCTGCATGATTTAAAACATATTTGCATCAAGAAACCTCTTACACAAGACAAATAGAATCATACTCATTATCAACAGAGTGTAGCTGATCATGTATATTACAGTCCAGTTAAACCACATGCATTCGTACTAATCTCATCATAGAAATGAAGTGCTTCATTGTGGAAGGAAACAAAAATGTGACTCCAGCTGGTGCAGTGGCTCAGGCCTATAATCCCAGCACTTTCAGAGGCCAAGGCAGGTGGATCAGTTAGGGCCAGGAGTTGGAGACCTGCCTGAGCAAGAGCAAGACACCATCTCTACCAAAAATAGAAAAATTAGGTGGTCATGGTGGTGAGAGCCTGGAAGGAGGCCGAGGCAGGAGTATTGCTTGAGGTTGCAGTGAGCTACGATGATGCTCCTGCACTCTAGCCCAGGTAACAGAGCAAAAGTGTCTCAAAAAAATAAGTGGCTTCCCAACAGCCCATAAGAACGTTCTAAGATGTTTTAAAGGATATACACATGTATCTGTCACGGTGAATTTTCTTCAGAAGCACTCAGTTTATTTGGTAAGCTTTGTAGTTTGAGTAGATAATTTGCTTTAATATTTGCCAACTACAAGAGCATTGCAATTGCATAGCATCAGGTTTCCCAGGGATAAAAATTATCAACTTACCAAGTACAGGCTTATGAGCTATATTCCATCTTAGCCTTTTAAAATTTGATAAAAAAAAAAAAAAAAAAAAAAAAGGAGAAAATGCCATTAGTGGGAAATACTATATTCACAGGACCATTATGGCTCTTGGGACTTTTGCCTATAAATTATGTGAAAATTATGTGAAAGAACTGAAAAAAAAAACAAAGCAAAACCAATCCTCTAAGATTCCATTAGTTTCAACATTTTACTTTTCAAGGCAGGTTCCCAGGAACCCTGGGAGTGATACTCTTTATATTCTGACTTACAGTATGGCAGTCTGCAGAGAACGGTTGCAATGAGCAATTGTTCTTTCTAGGTGTTTAAGATACTCTTGAAATAGATAAAAACTATCTCTTGATAGCTTCAAAACATGATCTGGCTGGTTAAAACAATCATACTGCAGCACCACAGTTAAGAAAGATGAAGCGCAGATATGCCACTGACCATTGCGGGAAGCCCTCGGCTACTTACATTCGTGTTCACTAAGCTTCAGTTTACAATCCTGCAATGAGGGAAAGTTCCAGTGAATGGAGATGTGTACAGGTAACCCACCTTCTGGGTTGTTCTGAGAAATGAAAATCATACGAAGTATTAGTTTATGTGTAAAACATCTGTATCTTCAGTGTATTCCTTTTCCACATTTTTGGTATTTTTTAACTTGATATACCATGATTGTACATATTTTGGGGGTGAAAATTTTGATAAATGTGTACAACAATGTGTAATGACCAAGTTAGGATAATTAGGACATCCATCCCCTTACACATTATCTGCTGTGTTTGGGGTTATTGCAATTCTTCTATGTTTTGAAATATCTGAAAAGAAACCAGAGTAAAATAATAACTTACCGCTAACTCTAGGTACTAAAGGAACTTTATTATTTTGTGTACTCTTGCCACAGCCATTTTCATGTTCTCCTAAAATGTCTTTCTCCATCTCTTTTCTGATGTCGTGATTTGTGAGATTTTGTGAGGCAAGACCTGTGAACAATCCTAACAGGAGGAATGTCTCTTACTTGCCATTGCCAAGAGCTGGATGGAGTGGCCTTGAACTTTTTCGTATTAGGACTGCACCAAAAAGAGGGCAACGCTGCCAGTGCCTGAGCTTTCACACTGCTGACCTTGCTCTGGCGTCTTTTCTCCCTAATGACTTCATAGTCTACGAGAACCTGGGCAGAAGCTTCAAATGCATTCTGTGCTATACAAGAGAGTGAAGTTCAGGACCAAGGTGCAGATGAGCCTGCAGCTATTGACCCTACCAGCTCAGCAAGGGTCTGCTGAGAGCTAAACGGAGTTATCATCCCCTTCAAGGTACGTAAAGGCACAA
Organism: Perodicticus potto; assembly: GCA_963574655.1. Classification (NCBI taxonomy): domain Eukaryota; kingdom Metazoa; phylum Chordata; class Mammalia; order Primates; family Lorisidae; genus Perodicticus; species Perodicticus potto. The sequence goes on along the minus strand of CAUYRH010015709.1, from coordinate 8,309 downwards.
AGAAAGCATTTTTATGAGGTTGAACTCATGAAAATAACTTGAACTTGAAACTGACTTTCCTTCAGTTCTTTAGATGAGTTAGGATTTAAAAGGATTAAGCATTTGCTTTTCAAGGAAAAGTTAAAAGCAAATATCTAAGAATGCAAACAACTAGAGATGTACCATTTTGTTGGTGTAAATAATCACTCACAGAAAACAGATTCCATATACAGAATTCCTTTGGAAATGGAATTCTTTGCTAAATATTAATAAATAACATGCAATTGACAGAAGACTAGGTGATATGGTTGGCACATGGATGCTACTTCTAAGAAGACAGTTGCTAACATTTAGGTTTTTCTTTTTAATAAAAAGTAAAGTAACATGAGTATGTTTCTAATGATAATATAGGACACTAAGCCTGAAAGTTATTAAGCAAACCTGGCATTTGAAAACTGCATGAATCTCAGTGCTATCATTTTCAATCTTCGTCCTGAAATATATTGAAAATAAATTTCACAATACTCAAAGTGCTTTTAACCCTAGAAATACTGCAACGTCACTGATTTGGTCCTAAAATTATGGCACTGATTTCTAAAAGTAGCTGATTCATCAACAAGAAAACAAGGGAACTTCCTGGCAAATAAGATCTAAAAGAAAGATGCCAAAAACTAAAAAAAACAAGAACCAAAGCAAGGCATGATGTACCAAAATGCTATTTCCCAATTGAAATATGCTCCTGTCCTCTCTTTAAATCCTAGTAATTTTAGATCAGTGGTGCCCAACCTTTTTGGCATCAGGAACTGGTTTCATTGAAAACAATTTTTCCATTGATGGGGGGCAAGGAGGGTGGCTTCAGGAGGATTCAAGCACCCTACATCTCCCCCTCAGATCATCGGGCATTAGATTCTAATACGGAGTACACAGAGTGCACAGCCAAGATCCCAAGTACACAGAGTTCACAGTAGGGTTTGTGCCCCTCTGAGAATCTAATGCCTTCGGGTATCCACAGGAGGTGGGGCCCAGGTGGTGATGTCCCCATGGGGAGTGGCTGTAAATACAGATGATGCTTTGCTCACCTGCTGCCCACCCTCCCCACCCCCTCTGCTGTGTGGTCCAGTTCCTAATAGGCCACGTGTGAAATGGTACCAGTCCGTGGACGAGGGGTTAAGGACCACTACCAAGCTGCCTTAGTTTGATGACATTAAAATAACTTCCTTTGTCCTGATGCCACACTGGCTAAGCAACCTTCTGAGAACATCCTATTATGTGGTCTCTTTGTAGTTTTATCAGTTGAGAAAGAATGTGCTGGCTAAATCAGTTTAGAAAAAATTTATTTCAGTTCATAAACTGGCATTTAGGTTTTCATTTTTAGAAGGGGAGAAAGAAGGAAGGAACCTGTGAAGATTCTTGACTCCTAGTCCTAAATTCTTATTTAGGATTTTCTGTGATGCACTCTATCTAATCCCATCTCAACTACTCCCTATTTTCTTTTTTTCTCCCCCACCCCTTTTATTTTCAGAAACAAGGTCTTGCTCTGCTGTCTAGACTACAGTGTAGTGGTAGCATCCTAGTTCATCATAACCTTGAACTCCTGGGCTCAAGCAATACTCCTGCCCAGACTCCTGAGTGGCTAGGACTGCAGACACGATGTCTACTTAATTTTTTTGACAAACAGGGTCTTGCTATGTTGCCCAGGCTGATCTTGAACTCCTGGCCTCAAGCAATCCTCCCACCTTGGCCTCCCAAAGTGGAGGATTATAGGTATGAGCCACTGTGCTCATTTTTAATTTCACATTCCAATTATGCTTATTGCCTTTTAGTTGCCAGGCCACATATGTATACGTGTTATATACTTATGGGTAATATTCAAATCTTACCCATTCTTCGAAAACCCCCCAAATTTCCCTCTTCCCCTTCCAGCAAATCTACCCTTCAACTCCCAAGAGCAGCAGTGCACATTTACACTGTGCTGCTCGTCTATCAGGTGTATGAAATTCTCCCCTTCCAGGCGGTTATGAGCTCCTTGAAATCTTTCACATACCCCGCAGCAAAGGTGAGTAAAAGATCTTCAAAAAATATTTGTGGAATTCATTTCTGGTTCAATTAACCTGGCAGCTGGCAGTTTCAGGACAGGGTTTATCCTGGTTATCTTGGCAGACTGGATGTTTGGAATTTACAGTTGGCAGCCTTGGAGCAAATACACTTTTTTTTTGTATTTGAGCAAAAAAAACTCTCAGAGCAGAGTTCTGAGCTCTTTTTAATGAATTATCTCATAAAAACAAAAAATATAAGACTATGAGATAGATATTATCATCACTTTCACGTTCCAGATCAGACAGCAAGGCTCAGATGACTGATAACACTCCCAAGGTCATAAGTGGTAGAGCCCATGTTGATTACCTCCTGCTAATTTTAGCTCGTTATTATAAGACTCACTGGAAATATAATAAGATAGAAAAAAATTATTATACTCCTCCCCCAAAGAGTCTGGTATGAGATTGAAAAGTTTGGGGTGGGAAGTAAGGGCCCCAAAGAGACATGTTTGGATAAAAACAGGCAGATACTAATCTGTCTCCTACACAGGGCAGGTCACAGTGACTGGAGTTATTTGTTTGGCTGAACAGGACTTGAACGTTTGGGGCCAGAGCTGAAGACCTCGAGAAAACAGAGGAGAGATCAGGTCTGGCTAACCACATCCACCTCCTCTGCCCCCAGATAACCAATTATGTAAATTGTGGCTAATTATGTACAGAATATTTATTTACAATCTTGGCAGAGGTTCCCAGCCTGATCCTGGAGGTAGTGGGAAGAGGGGAAATAACCAGGGAAACCCTGCCTCATTTCTAGTTTTAATGGGGTTCACTTCAATCCTCAGACTTACTCCTTCTTCCTCCTTTACACATATGGCAAAGTGAAAACAGGATAATAATGATCGCAAAACTCTTTCCTCTACTTGTGACAAAGAAACGGTAATAACTCCATTCTTCTTCAATGTACTGAAAGGTCTAAGTAAGAGCTTGTGCTAAACCATCCTGCGTCCCCTCTGTGCAGGGCTGATCCACCACCCTCTCCCCACTTTCTTCCTGTATGATACTGAACAGGGCATCCCATATCAGCTCTCAGCCCAGGGTTTTAAAAAGTAACAATCAGGGAACGCTTCCACAGAAACATTTCTAACCTTCAGCCTGCAGGTACCACGAGAACCATCATTAATGGGTTAGAGACGGCACAGTTGCCTGGGTTTCATGTTTTTCTAAAAGTTTTTTACATTAAGTTACAAATAACATTTCCATCATGACTCAGTATATACAAGACACATATGTACCTTAAATGAGAGTAAAACTGACTTTTCTTTTATGCGATAGATGCTATTGTTTTCTTATATTCCATTCAAACAAAAATTGCTAGTCACAAAGCACTAAAGTAATGTAATGATGTACTAATGGCCCACAATCTGCATTCTGAATAGCATTGGCCTAGATTAAGCAGACCTAAAAAGAATTTTATTACTCTATTTATTATGTATTTGTTTACTGTCCATCTATAATTTCTGTGGCTTTAGGAAAGTCAGTATTTTGCTATTCTTTGAGTTGTCCTGATTCAGATTGTTCAAGAAAGGCAACTGCTCCATAAATTCTAAATTACCTGGCTTGTAAACTGATAGCAATTTAAAATACAATTGTTTTGGCTTTTTTTCTAGAGACTTTGGCTTTTAGACTTAGTCTTATATGCTAAATATAACAGAATTTTTTAAAGAGGAAAATCTCTTGAAAGTGTTTCCCAAACACAGGCATCAATGTTCTGCCTTGGTTGTTAGAGGAAGGTTCTGTCTCCTCTATGGAAGACAGAACAATAGTGTCCTGTGGTTTTAGGGCCTGTGACAAATAACCACTTATTAATAACATTGCTCGTTTACTGAACCCATTATAGTTTTCAGTTTCTTCTTACCTCAACCCTTCAGGCAGCTACCAAAAAAGGAGCTGGCACATGAGTTTATGCAGCAAATATTTACAGAGACTACTATGTGCCAGACGTTGTCCTCAGTAGGGATTGGCACAGCGGTCAGAATGCAAAGCATCTATCCTCAGAGAGCCTGGGATTAGGAAGGGAGGCAGCCAATGAATGAATATGCAAATACACTGATTTTTCTCGGTAGCTTTGCGTGCTGTCTTGAAGAGTATAAGCCGGGCAAAGAGGACAGGGAGTAATGGCTGGGCTGGCTAAGGTTTTGGTCAGGGTCTAAGTGCAGAGAAGAGAATCTACTTAAGAACATTAAGATTTATCAGGGATGAAACAGTTTACAGATTGCTGAAAAGGCTCAAGACAAAGGCCAAGGTTGAATGTCCGGGAAATATTCCCCAACCCATCATTGCCTCAAGGGTCCACACATCTCACCCAGGGTGAGATGGTGCAACTGAATCACACTCAGAACCCCAGCAGCCGGCCAGGAGGGAAATACAGTTCCTACCTTTCTATCTCTGCAGTGCTTCTCTGCAACTGATGCCTCTCTGAAATCACAGCACTTGAGCAGGCCCCTGATTAATGAGGAGCCAGGGAAAGGAAGAGTGTTCCAGGTGTGGAGAACAGCTTGGTGTCCACACGGCAGCAAGGCAGCCCGCACGGCTGGTGGTTGGGCAGCAAGAGAGAAATTGGTAAGAGACCAGGCTGGAAGAGTAGTCAGGGGCCAGATCAGGAAAGGCCTGCAGGCCTTGGTAAGTGTGGAAGGAAGTTACATGAAGAAGGGTTTTAAGCAGGGAATTAACACGATCTGATTAACCTTTTAAATAAGCCATTTTAGTTCAATAAACTATTCTCCATGGCCGATCTATGTCAATGGCTTAAAAACACACAGTTTTAAAGTGACTAAGCTGGTCTTGTATAGAATGGTAACTAAAGAAGGGCCTACAGGGTTATTTTGCACTCTGTGGCTTCCCACAGACATGGTATGTATATAAGAACGATGACCACTTTCTCTAGGACCAAGCACAGTGGCACAATGGCAGCTGTCCCAACCCCGGACGCACATGTGCTGCCAGACGCAGCCAGAGATGTGGTTGATAAAGAATATACCCTTTTCTTAAAAAAAAAAAAAAAAAAAAATCAGATCTCTGGACTTAGAAAACCTGAAATTCTTCAAATGGGGAAAAATATTGCTAGTTAGAAACAAAAATGAGAATCAGCCGGCAGTCCTGAAGTCAGCCTAATTTGAAGGAGTACTGGGTTTAAAGAACGTTTTTTCTTTTTTGTTCCTTCTCCAATCCACAGTTTGAAGCCAAAGTATTTTGAAACCAAAACAATACAATGGAATAAAAATAAAATCAACAGAGTAAATCAGGTTTATTTTTAATTTGTTTTCCAGATAGTTACCATTCCACCATTCACAATGGGCTCAGTTTTTAAAAGAGTGGAGCCATTTAAGAGAAAAGGTCAATTTTTGAAATTGTTCCAGAACAGGGGCAGTGAAGAGTTCTTGCCGTTGAAGTCCAGCAACTGTCATGCTTCTACCGGGAGTGTCTATTACTGGTTTGAGGTCACTCATTGGAACTGTGGTCTGAATGTTCTAATTTGCTTTTCTTTTTACAATGATAATGATAATGCTTTTGAGCCCAAACCTATTTTGCTCCGATTTTAAAAGAAAACAGGGAGGGAACTGCAGGAAGGGAATAGTTTTATACACATTTGCTGTATTATGTATTTGTACATTTAATTTCTTTTACTTTCTCCAAAGCAGTCACAGTGTTGGCTTTGATGAAGGGTCATAATAAAAGCACTTTTATTGTGAGTCTGCTCTGGCCATTCTGAGTCAGAAAGATAAAAACACAAAACGTTATTTCCTTTGCTTTCTCTCTATGCAGCTTACCTTTGTGATCTTTCTCACCCATAAATTAAATACAAGCTGTTCATTCCCTTTTCATTTCACAAACTTGTGCCTGCTTCATTTCCCCCATGTATATTAAATTACCTGGCGCAAGACCTAGTAAATAAAAGAACACAGAAACTGTTCCCTGGGATTGGTCTGCACGCTGGAAGCTGGCTCTGTGGGAGTCACGGTGGCCAGCCTCCACGATGGCACCCAAGGAGCACTGCCTGGGGACACACTTACTGGCATATCCCTCCACCTCCACCCCTGGGCCTAACATCTCTTTTTTAAGCACATCTAGAGGAAAAGGAATTTGTTTCACATCTGCTCCAGGGAGCCCCTAACATACCATCCATTATGAGTCGGCCTTGACTCTATCTGACCTCCTGGGGCAACCACATCCCTTCTCTGCCTCATCTTCCTCAAACTAGACCATCACAAGGTTACACTGTACATAGTACAGTCTTTAACTCGCACATGCTTATATTTTATTTATTCCTCCTTTCACATTTATTCTTCTAGAATCAGAGCAATGTTTACTTGGTTTCTGGTGTTATCCCTTCCATGATCAAATTAATGTTATTTTTCCCCATAAGGAATTATAAAAGAAGATTTCTAGCTTTAGCGCACTAGTGTATGTTTTGGTGGGTGGTTGTTCTTGCCAGGGAGTCGGCAGAGGCAATGATCACAAAGAGGTTAGATCATTCAGCTTCACAGATTCCAAAGGACTAGAAGGGGATATTCAAAAGCATTAATTAACTTTGAGCCGTGGGAATACGGATGCATTTTCAGTGCTTTAAAGATTTGCTAAAACAAACGTTTTAGTAATTTCATAATCAGAAAAATATTAACAGAAAGTAAATATAATTACCACATGTATTCACACACATTTAAGCTGTGCTCTTGAACATATGTTCTTCCGAGACCTGAAATGTCATACAATTCAAAGTAAAAGCCCTAAAAACCCCGAGGAAAGGACATATGGTACAAGAAAAACAGGAAATGATGTTAGAAGACAGTAGGAAGTCCGGGAAATTTTATAATTTAGAGATATAACCAGTTTGAAAGTAAAGGGGTTTGGTGCAAGGTAAAAGAAAAACTAATCTAGAATGGGAAAAATCTGGTTTTTGTGGAAGGAGGCAAGTAGGGAGAGCAGAATAGAATTTAACACAAAGGCCTAGACAATGTGCAAAAAAAAGACATCACAGAGCTTCAGTCTCCACCCGACTGCTGCAAGTATCTGTGAAACTGTCAAGCAGCTGATGGAGAGATCTTGTGAGAATAAAGGATTAAAGAACCTAAGTGATAACAGAGCTATCCTAGATCAGGAGAATCAGGCCAAAAGGAAAGAGCTAAGACAGAGATTGAAAGTCTAGTGCCTGTAACTTCTGATACCCAAGCTGCTTTTAGATGCACTCTGCTCTGTCCCAGCCTATAAACAAGTTTCTGGAAGGCACTTTGGAAGGAGGAGACGAGTGAACGCCTCTGAGGCTGTCACAATGAAAGGTTCCATGTGTAAAACACAGAAACAAGGCTGTATTTGGACACTGACTTTTTTGGTATCTGAAATTGAGTTTCTGGATTGAACATACACCTAAATCCAGACTTTTGCTTTACTGCGCATTTTAGAGGACTCCAGAGAAAAAGAATTTTCTCAAGCTGCTTAAGCAACATTGGCATAAGCAAAAGACAAATATTATGTGCAACTAGCCATGGTACTTTAAAATGACATTCATATTTTGTTAAAAATTCTGTAACAGAATCGATACCATGAAGTTCCATTTGTACAAGACTCTATTAACCATTTAGTCCAAATTCTCTTGTAGTTAAACTCCTTGCTCCCCACTAGTTGCACAAGCTCTGCTTGCACACCTTCAGGTCAAGGAGCCTGCTCGGTACCAAGGCAGTGGCGACATCCCTAGGGGCATCTTCAACTTTAAGAAGTCTGTTGCTTGCTTTTGGTTATTTTATCTTTAATCCTAAAATTATCTAAAGCTACTCTTTTAGGGTTGGTTTCATTTTAAGCAATAGCTCTTTAGAAATATAGCATACACATACACAGCAAAACTCCATATTTAAATTTTATCAAAGATTTTTTTAGATAATAGATACAAAATATACATGAATATAGTTCACGAGTACCATGAACCCGATACTGACCCAAAGAATCAGAAAATACAAATGATACCTCTTCTGTTCATGTCAATACAAGCACTGTATATGTCTCATTCAAACACAGAAAAGTAAAGATGTGTACTTTTTTTGCCCTCAGTGCCCCAAAGTATAAAAATATAAATCTATGGGCAATTATAATCGCTCTCCTCATTTCAATCGCTCTCCTGCCTTATCTCATTTAAGGCTGCTGCCATATCCAATACACGAGGCACTCAATGTGTGTAGAGATATTCCATGCAATAGAGGGGTAGGTTGAAAAACTCAAAAAACTCAAAGCTCCTATTCTGAATAC